>PVKS010003420.1:0-103902 GCA_004027875.1 Aplodontia rufa | reverse complement strand
CTGCTGGTTGTTAAATACCAAAACCAGAATAACAAAATTAAGATAATTAAAGGTTAAGGA
This sequence comes from Aplodontia rufa, assembly GCA_004027875.1. Lineage (NCBI taxonomy): Eukaryota > Metazoa > Chordata > Mammalia > Rodentia > Aplodontiidae > Aplodontia > Aplodontia rufa. The sequence continues at coordinate 103,842 of PVKS010003420.1, read as the reverse complement.
AACAGTCATTATTTTGACCCTTGCCCTATTTGGTCAGCCCAAACTCAGGGACAATGGGACTTCTCTACAGACTTGACAATTCTGGGTAACATGACCTCCTGATCAGGGGGATCAGATGACCCTAGAGAGCAGAAAGCCAACCAGTGAACATTTTGCAGAGGATGATTATTCATGGACAATGTTTATGATGCTTCCAAATGAAGCCACATGTGGTCAGGAGGGCCCTGAACAACCCTGGCAGATGGCACAATTGGTAAAAGAGCCAAGAGGCTTTTCACAGTTACCTCAAGAATGACCCTGACAATCTCAGCTGACTTGTAGCAATTAGATAGGAACAAGATCAATTTTGATCAAGTTGATCTTAAATGCCTGGCAGGAGAGTATAACCAAAGCTCAGTCCAACATGGACATTTAGCAACAGAAACAACGGTTCTTTTTAAAACATTATTTGAGGTGCATGCTTAAAAGCTAAATGCCACATTTAGAGTGGATTCCCCTTATCTGGTTTGCTCAGAATCCCCTCCCAAGAACAGCAACTCCAAGAGGCAGTGGAGGCATCTGCTGCCTCCCTGGCCTCATTGCAAAGAGAAATAACATCTATTGCCCAAGTTTTCTTGCAGAACCGCTCAACACTATATCTCCTGACAGCAGACAAAGGGTGAACATGTCTATTCCTAGAAAAGGAATGCAACTACTACATCAATGAAACTGGACTGATTGAGAAAAACGTTGAAACTCTCAGGTGTCTGCATGAAAAGTTTAAGCAGCAACAATTAGATGACCCTTGGCCAGGATGGCTAAACTCCACTTGTCACCTGGCTGGCTTCCATCCTTACTCCCATATTACTGATAAGACTCCTTCTAATGACTGCTGCCTGTCTCCTCAGGTTCACTCAAAACTGCATGAGCGAGATCGCTGGAGTAACATACAACCAAATAGTCTTGCACCCTTACAGCTGCCTCCCTACCAACAAACTAACACTGGAACCTTCCCCTCCCCCACAAAAGCCCATAAACAGCAGGAAGTAGACAGATGGATATCAGTGCCTTATATCACCAAAAAGGTTGGGATGTTAGGTCAATTCCAGGTGGCTGGGAGCAGGGCATCAGGCAGTCCATGAGCACGAAAGAACAACCAATCAGACACTGGAAAACAAGACCCAATGGTGTCTCACAATCACCCAATGATCAATGGAGTCACCAGCCAATCCCCAAAGGACAAGGACCCCAAACTTCCTCTGCTCACCCCAGTCTATAAAGTTGCTGCCCAGCTGGAACCAAGCCACTTCCCCTGCCCATCCTCACTCTGGTGTACCAGTGAATCTGTCCTGAGAGAATAAATAAAAAATTTTGCTCAGCTGCTTTTAGGCCTGACTCCTTTTCGAACATCTGTACCTGACCATTTGGTGCTGAACACTTGCATTTCCTGAGTTTTTACAGTATATACGGTCTGAGCAAAGTCTTTATATTAGCTAGAAAAATAATTGAATTAATATGGATAGCGGTAGATAAAAGTAAAGTCAAATACTGTATTCAGATTCTTCTGTAACATAAAGCTTAATTATGTGAAAGAATCTGTCAGTGGAGAAAAACTGTCTTTCAAGTTCTTTTGAATTGTCATTCAAAAACAGTTATAGGAAGGCTACTGAATTATTCACTGATGTCCTTTTGTAATTAATAGTATTATAAAAGCACTTTAAATTATGGACATACAAAGAAATAGAAGACAAGTAAATGATGGCAGCTTATAATTGTTGGATAGAACCTAACTCTGCCAAGACCATTTTGAAACATATCCTTCATCTTAGTACAATAATTATCTCAAGGTCACTTCCCACTACCTGGCCCTAAAACACAGACAAAACTCTATAATCATGCAAAGGAACCCCAGACACTTCCATCATCATAAAAAAAAGAACTCTTCCTGACAACTCCCTAGCAATGGCCTAATCCCCTCCTCCCCTGGTGCTCCCTACAAATACCCCAGGCTTTAAGTGAGTCCAAGCCTCCACTGTGCCTCCCACAGGTTTCTCCCCAATAAACCTGTGCTACTGCGTGTTGCTCTCTTTTTCCTTTATTTCCTTCATTCACTTCTTTCCTTAAAATATTAGCTATAGAAAAACTCTGCGATAGCAATAGAATCTACTAAAAAAAAAAAAAAAAAAAAAGAAGATCAGAGACTGTTTGCTTCCTCTGTCTCATCACATGGTCAAGCATACTTTATTTGACAGACCATAATGAGAACACTTGGAAGTGCCACACATGCTGATTTCTTGTAGTCATGATCAGTCTTGGCACACTTCCAATCTTATCATGGCTTTCATACAATGTCAGTGTTCCAGCCTCAATAATGGAAATAAAGTCTGACTTTCCTCTGCAATTTTTGCTAACAACCCCCAAATCTACGTTTGTAGATTTGTTGGTAAATATATACTACATCAGTACTAGTGTATCCCTAAACTGTTGAAACATAAAATACTACCCTAAAATTCATTTTTCATTACTATACTTTTTCTCCCATGTTGCCAATCTCACGGGCATAATCTATACAGCTACACAAACAAGAAAAACTAAACATGCTCATGTAGCACTCTTTCTCCTTCATTCTATATATCACATCTGTTGCTTCCCTCCAGAAAAATATGGAGAAGAAAATGGGCTTTATCATGGGTCAGTATAGATCAAAATCCCTACTCTTTTTGATATGTGTAACCTTGGGTTTCTCAAAGCCTTAAGTTTCTTAATTTTAAAAATTATCCTAAAAATAATTTTAAAGTGAAATTCCCTGCTTAATATCTATTTCATAGAAATTTGGGAGGAATAAACATCAAAAAGCATGAAAAACAGTACAAGCTCTATCAGGAAGTATTTAAGAGTTTAGCTATTTTATATCCATACTATATCCATAGTACTAAATATGTTTTAAACCATCTATTCATTTGATCCTCTCTGCCACTCCTATAGTATACGCCAACTCACCTTCCTACGGTAGCAACACAGTGTTAGTATCCTATTTTCTGTTTTCAGCCTTAATTATCTCCGTTCTTACTCTTGTACCTCTCTTATCTTTAGAGATTTAAACAGTTTTCTTTTCTCTGTCTAAATCTATCTTCTCTTCTCATCCTAGTCTTTCTAGCACTTACTCATATATGGGGATATAAATTAGATGTCAGTTTCTCTGAAATCTTGTTTTGTCCCACAACCTCCTCTAGCTAGAGACTTTCATATATTTGTCATGGAGGGCATTCAGCAAAATTTTAGCTTTCTGCTTTCATTTCTATCCTCTCACAACTCTAAATTCTAAGGTTCTAGAACCTATATCTGCCATACTAACTCTTGTATTATCAATTTTTAGCCTGATGATCATCACTTTGCTGGTCAGTAAAGTTTCTTTTAATAAAGTGAATCCATAAGCAAAATACTTATTTATGACAAGTCATTAGAAAAATCACAAAAAGTGACCATTCTACTTATACATTTTATGATATCCAGGCATCTCACATTCTTTCATAGGAAGCTGTTAAAGTATTTGTTTGTTGTTTTTAATAAAAGAATTCCATAATTGACTATAGATCCATCATAGTGTTACTTAAGTTTCCGCTACTTCCCAAACTGTAATTATTTTTATACATATTAGAATTTAACAATGTTCACAAATTATAAATTGTATTAATGTCTGTTCAGCAAAATTCCTGTTGTAGCTTTTTTTGGAAAACATCTCTAATGAAATATACTACCATTCATAACTTGTAGAGGCTTAATGTGTGTTATGAATCCAATAAGTGAAATATGTGACTTTGGAATTGCACACATTGAAATGAAAAGTTTTCTATAGTATTTGAAAGATCATCTTTTCCTAAAATAAGCACCACAAAGAGAGATTTCAATACTTATAACTTCCATTTGGCAGACCTGACAAAGATCTTAAATCTTTTCTCAAAAACATAGTAGGATGTTTAGACTCAAACCTTATGAAAACAACACTTTCTTTTAGTGACCCAACCTGCCTGGAAGACATCCCACCAATTACAGTGGGAGGGTTAAGGAACAATATGCAGGCAGTGATTGAAAAACTAGGTGAAGAAGATGATCAGGAAGAGTTGGAGAACCATTTTCTCTGTTGCTTTCACTTGGAATAAAAAGCATTTATTTTTAAGATCAACCTGATTTCAATCTATATCTGTGATTCTTTTTTTCTTCCCATTCTATTTCTTCTTATATAATGACCCTCTCTTGCAAGCAGTCTCTCTGAGGATCATCCTTCCCATTTCCCCTTTGTCTATTCTTACATTTTCAAACCTGATTTTTATTTATTTTCTCAGATGCATGACTCCAGAGCAACAACTTCTATGGGCAATTTTGTATACAATCTTAATTTAAAAATTTTCCTGTGTGTGGGTTAGAACTTCCAAAAGAGTATCATACTTCTCTTAGGAACCCTCTCTTATTTCCTTCCTCAGGATGTATATCAATGTGACCATATTAATCACAATAGTCAAGTTATGGGACCAGCCCACGTGCCCAACAACAGATAAATGGATAAAGAAAATAATTCATATATACCCAGTGGAGTTTTACTTAGCCATATGGAAGAATGAATTTTTGTCATTTGCTAGTAAATGGATGAAACTAGAGAATATCATGCTAAGTGAAACAAGCCAGACTTAGAAAGTCAAGGATTGAATGCTTTTTCTCATGTGTGGAAACTGAATGGAAATAAGGAAAAGAAGTAGGGGGGATTCCATAAAAATAGAGGGGAGATCAGATCAGCAGAGGAGAGGGTTGAGGAGGAGAGGAAGGATGGGAGAAAAGAAGAGTAGAATGAATTTGACCAAATTATGCTATGCATGAATATGAATATATACAGTGAATTTCACTTTTATGTATATCTATGAAGAGTATTTATTTATTTATTTTATTAGGAAATTTATTTGTTGAACAATCAAACATGCTTCCAACAAAAAATATAATATATATATATATATATAGTTCTGAATATTAGATTTACCTCCCAAGACCCTCCCCCCAATTATCCGCCCTTATCCCTCCCCCTCCCTCCTTCCCAAAACATCTCTATAAATGCCTTAGGTTGTATGTCATTACAACTTTTATGAATTTAAATCATGAGAATTGACAACCTTTCTCAATGGCCAGGGTTTAGCTCCAGCCTCCACATATGAGTGAAGATATTCGACTCTTGGTTTTCTGGGTTATGCTGATCTTACTCAGCCCAATTTCTTCCATAGCCATCCATTTACCCTCAAAGGCTGCAACATCATTATTTCTAATTGCTGAGTAAAACTCCATGGTATATATATACCACAGTTTTTGGATCCATTCATCCACTGAGGGACATCTGGGTTGTTTCCATAACTTAGCTATTGTAAATTGAGCTGCTATGATTTTGCTGTGTCACTGTAGTGTGCTGATTCTAAATCCCCTGGAAAAATACCCAGGAAAGGAATAACAGGATCATATGAAGCATTATTTTTTTACAACAGCTATAAATAGATGGAGAACCAATAGAATAGAGGAAGGGGAAAAGGTGGAAGGAGGAGAGGGAAAGGGTAAGTACAGTGAACAGAAGTAGAGGAAATTATATTCCATGCTTGTATGATTATGACAAAATGAACCCCAATATTATATACATATATATGTATATGTGTGTATATATATATATATATAGTGCACTAATAAGAGATAAAAGGATTTATATGATTTTTAAAAAGTCATTAAATTATTTAGGTCACCCATAAATTCAACAATAATTTTGAAAATATATGGAAAATTTCTGCCTCAAATATCTTCTCCTTTTATAGAATTTTAACTATTTGAAAGAATTTATTTACAAGGTATTGCCTGATCTATCTAGGCAAAATCCAGAAAGACTACAAACTTTGTTTTAAAATCAGGCATTAATTTTTCCTACATAACTATAAAATTTGAAAAATATAGACAAATTTCAAAAATAAAATAGTAATGATTTTTTAAGAAATGATACAAAGGGCTGACTAGATCAATTATCTCAAAACTGTTTGCTTTAACATACTAACCTCTGTCATGTTTTGTAGTAAAATTTTTTTAGGAAATACAATTTGAAAGTATGTCTCTTTATTGAAAGACTTCTCAGAACTTTATCAAGATATTGGAAACTGTGAGACTCCAGGAAAAGACTTGTAGCATTCATAAATTTATTTACATCGTGTCTTTACATTTTCTCTCTGAAAAGCTTTTCAAATGTTTAATAGAAAAGACTGCACTAAATATAATAGCTTCCATAAATTTTTATTATGGCCCAGTTTTTAATTAAATTAACAAATATTTTAATAAATTATACTAGTGGGAAGTGTCTATGGACTTTACTCAGCAACAGAGTTCATTTTCTATTTGAATTACAAAATACTTATTAATGAGTTTATCAATTGTACTTATTATTATATGTTGCTCCAAAGAATTCATAATGTGTAAAAGACCCTCCAAAAATCTGCTATCATTTGGATAAGCATCCTCCAAATGTCCAATGTAAAGGCTTGATCACCAGCCTGTGGAGCTTTAGGGAAATGCTGGTACCTTTGAGAAGTGGGGCCTACTAGGAGAAATTAGGTCACTAGATGCATATTCTTGAAGGACATATGGAGACCCAGCATTTCCTTTTCCTTTATTTTGTCCCTGGTTGTGAGGTGATTGGACCTCTCCCACCATACGATCCCTCCATGATATACAGTTACTACCAAAGGCCAAAACAATAGGACCAGTCATGGACTAAAACCTCCAAAACTGTTAGTCAAAATAAAAATTCCACTTTTCAAAACTGAATAGCTTAGGAATTTGTTATAGCAATGTAAAGCTGAATAAAATCCAAAGGTATTTCCCATACTAGTCAATTATTGATTTATTGCTTTAAATCAAAAGGGAATAAGATCCACAATTATTCTATTTGACTTAATCCATAGATTCACCCAATTCAACAATATTATATTGAAAGGACTGCAATAGAGGCTGTGAATTCCATGCTGCAAGAAACTGCTCTAATGGAACTTTCTGCCATGGAAGAAACAGGCAATCACTCGCGATCTCATATATCACTGCTGCGTTGGAGACATGATATGGGATCAGAAAGAAACAGCCTAACTGCCCTCAGGTTGTCAAGAAACCCGCTTTCTTAGATAACGCAATTTTTGTGGTAACTCTTGAAGGAGAAGAGAGAGCATCAGATAGAGAGTTTCCAATAAGAGGAAGCATCACATCCAGGGGACCAAAAATAGTTCTGTTTTTCTGAAGGGTGCAAGGTAAGGAAGGGAATTCGCTCTCTCTGAAATTCTTACAGATTGATTTCTACCATGCACTTTTGCCTTAGTCTCTTCCAAAGACAGAATCTTAAAAACTTGAGCTCATAACTTTCTGATTTCTTCATCACAAAAGATAAATACTGTGCTCCCTGAGCTGGATTTTCCAGTGCAATTTTGGCTGTTTAAGATTAAGGTCATAGATCATGCATATACTCAGAACACTACAGGGAACACATGTGAGAGAATGAATAACATCTTTATTATCCTGGTATTAAATATATGAGAAAATGGAATATGAAAAGTGAAAAGTGGAAGGAGATGGATAGGAGAGAGAAGTTTTTAGAGAATAAACCATATTCACTCCATTAAATACTGTAAAAGCATAAACTCTAATATTCAGCAAGTTTTAGCAAATCTAAAAAACACACAGATATGCATCTTCACTGTATGCTCAGTGCCTTCCTGAGCAAAAAATATAGGTAAATCCGTCAACAGAACTATTAAACCTAACACAATTCTTTAGTTTAAAAGTGAAAGATAAGAGTCTAAATAAAAATGATTCCAGAGTGGACAGAGCAAGCTTATACTCATTCCTCCTGGAAATCTTTCTTCTCACTTCTTTATCTCACTTGCCTAAGATTCTCTCTTTTGTCTAACACAAGCAATCCTCCACTGAAGTTTCACAAAACTAGGGGGGGACAAAAAGGATTAAGGAAACCAATTTACTGAACCAAGATTCAGGGTTTTGTGAATTTCTTTAAAGCCGTATCACTGAAATGTAAGAGGATCTGGGACTTACAAAAGAAAACAGATGCTATTAAGAGAATTGTTTTTATGAAAGGCACAATTCATGTGGACAGGGATTGGATGGAAATAATTACTAACATGCAGACAGCTACTTCTCAGCACCAAATAGTATTCTCAGCACTATAAATGTCCAGTATCTGTACCATTTAAACAACCTGAGAGAAATATTATATCACTGCCACTGCTTTGAGAATAAGATGTTCAGCAGAGTGGGGTTAAATGCCTTGCACAAGGTGACATAGCTAGTGATAGAGGATTCAAATCCATTTAAATAGGCCCCATGATCTGTGAACTACACATTTTCATTATATTTATTCTAAACACAAACAACAATCTTTTTGTATGCTGGATACATTTTTAAAAATCTGATAATTATTATTCCTTTAAAGATTATATCTTGGTGTATAAAGATAATTTTCCTGGCCCAAACACTTTGGCATCTAGTTTGCTATTCTGTGTATTCAAGAACATTCCTGAAAGTTTCAGTCCTATTTTCAGATTGTTATTATAATGATTTTAACAGTTTAAGCATCATTTTTCCTTTTTATAATTGATTTGGTAATATACCTTTAAATGGATGTATTTACTCATTCCCTGATTTTTAAAAATTTAAAATGATTTTGTTAATAAACTAATCTGTTGAAAAACTAATAAAGCAGAGCATAGATAAATGTTCAAAACAAGAATTGCAATTAGTAGAAAGTTAATAGACTAGATAAGATTCATCTATGTGTTAGAAAATTGTTAATGAATTTTGTTCTAAGAATTCCTGTCTGTGCAAAAATAACAATTAGCAACTTGTCAGAAGAACCTCAGCAATTCCTATCACACAGAAACAAAAATTTATTTTCTTATAAAGAAAGCTTTTGTCAGATCCCAGACAGAACTGTGTTCAACCCACTTTGTGATGATCATTCAATATCTATTTAGCAATATTTCTTTATACTGCTTTCATACTGATCAATATCAATATTTATTCATGATATTGGCTTGATTGGTTTGTAAAGAGGGAAGATGAAATGTTGACACTTGGGATGGTTGGAATCGCACAGAACAGAACTTAAATAATTGAAGTACTTTAACTAGTTGAGTCAGTAGTTTAAGATGAAAGAGGACTCATAAAAGCATAAAATTCATGAGATCATTTCAAAAAATCAATATTAAATATTTCAAAGATTTTCAGATTTTCATAAAGACTGAGTTCATTTGCATTTCATGAAATTATTAATATATTCTCCAATTTAACACCTATAAAAGATGAAATTTTTGTTCACCAGAAAAATGTACAGATAGTCTTTTCTATTGAAAGATAAAAATTATTCTTTTATGAAAGCACACCTTTTTATTGATTTTTTAATTATTAGTTCAACATAGATTTACATGTTGGAGGATACATGGATATTGACACAGTGAGATAGTAAATTGAGGTCAATCCTAGCCCAGGATCTACCCACTTCATCCATTCCCTGAGCTCATATCTCCTCTGTAATTCCACCATAATATAGTTTGAAATGAACGTATATATGTATAATAACTGTTGATATTTCTGAGGTTCTCTGCCTTTCTGTGTATAGCTAGGCTTCTAATGGGAGATGAGTATTCCCCGTTGTATTGATAATCCCCCTTATCCCTCCATCCCATCCCCTGCCTCCCTCCCTTCTCCCCCAACATTCCTAAGTATGGTTCACCCAGTTTACGTGGAGTTTCAACAATGGTGAATTTATTACTTAGACTCAGCTGACTATCATCCTGTCATAGGTGTTCCTCTAGCTTCCATATATGGGAGAAAACATTTGGCCCTTAAGTCTCTGAGTTTGGGATATTCACTCAGCATAATTTTTTTCATTTCCATACATTTGGCTGCAAAAGGCATGATATTGTTCTAATAACAGAGTAGAATTCCATTATATATATGTATATTATATATGTATTATATATATATTACAATTTATGAATCCATTCATCCAGCGAGGGGCATCTAGGTTGGTCCCATAGTTTAGCTATTATAAACTGAGCTGCTATGAAACATTGATGTAGCTGTGTCTCTGTAGAAAACACACCTTTTGAAATACTTCTACACATAGAAACCAGCGTTGTTTACCTGGCTCTTCTTTACTTCTTTATTCCCTCATTCATTTAGTCTAGAAGCAGTTTTGATTCCCTACCTTGTAGCAACACTATACAGTACTTCAAGAGACCATAAGTCAACACTTTAAAAATGGTTCCACTCATAAAATGCATATGTATATTTCATTTGCACCACATTGCATTACCTCTTCCTAATCCCCAATATAGCATATTTTGCAACTCAGCTTCTTTATGAGAATTTACAAGGAAATTATGTAGCTTAAAGTTAGACACTAAAAATGCTCTTCTTGAAATTTTAGTTTTCAGGATGAACTATTTGAGAATATAGTCAATGACCTATGATCTTAGGATTTTACAGTCCTTTTTCTCCAAAGTTGTGGTGGGATAGAAATGCTTTTGAGACTTAGGACAAAGCCAGACTCATATTTATTTATTTATTTATAAAGAGGGGACAGTGAGAGAGAGAGAGAGAGAAGCAATTTTTTAAATTTAGTTTTTCATGTGACTTTCATTCCTCGGATGCTCTGTTGTGTTTGTGTTGCTGGGGTTTAAACTCTCATACTCATGCATGCCAGGCAAGCGCTGTAACTGCCAAGCCACAGCTCCAGTCCCCAGACTCATATTTAAATGTTTCATTATTCTACTTTCAACAGGAATTTGAGTAGCTGCATGCCTCGTCACAGATAGTTCTAAGTCTTTTGAACCTGTAAAAATTTTTCACTAGAATTTCTACTTTTTAAAAAATGATGAGAAAATATTTCTCTTTAATTATTAAAATGTAATGTTTATTTCCCAGGTACTTTTGGAAATAAAAACATATAATTTATATGTATACAGATACTTACAATATATGAAAAATAATGAAAGCTAAAATTCAAATTTGTTCAAATCTGCATTATTGAATTCATAGATCAGAAATTATTTACAGATTAGAAGATCAACCTAATAGTTCCTGGATAACTGGTTAATATTGAATATTAGAAGAGAGTAGATAATGACCAAGTACCTTTCACATAATAAGAGTTTGCATTATTTTGTTGTGTGGTGTACATATGTGCATTTACATGTACTGGTATAAACTTTACTGTGATTCATAAAGTTCTGCTAATCTAAACTATCATTGGATCATGTTGTTATTCTAAGAATACATTCTTGACTGATTAAGCTCTGGAACACTGACATCAGTCGACAACAAAGGCATTAAAAAACAACAGCGATCCTATGGAAGGTCTGGCTTATTTAAAGAAGGAAAAGGCCAATGACCATGGCCTTGGGCCATAATTATTATTTACTCAACTACCTAAGCTACATGAGTCAACCAAGCTGAGCTGCAGAAAACCCTGATAAATTCTATTATTAGTGTCTATATCAATTTGTCTTTTCCCTTCCACAAAGCAATAGCATGAACTAATGATTTATTATCATCATTATTCATTATGAAAACACTAGAAATGAAAGTTAATAAATATAAAATGAATATAAAAATATTAGAATACAATTTCATCTGGAATTGTAAACAGCATTGGTGGTGCTAGATAATATCATTGTTTATGAGAAGATTATTAAATTTATATATTTCTGTCTGTTAAAGATAGAAGCATTATCTTGTGTAAGCTGAGGTTATATTATTTAAGAAAGAACACTGTAGTCTAAGATATTCCTTTAGTTCCTGGTAGAATTGCAAAGCTAATGAAAGTTATTACTTTCTTATGCATAAGTATCAAAGATAATGTGTGAAAATACAATTTGTAAAAGCAGTATTTTAAATTATTTTGGCAATTCAAAGTCCAATTGCCAACAGTATTGGCAATTCAATACTGTTAGAGAAATCTAGTTTGATGTTCGGTTATTTATTCTAGTGCTTGCATCTCATGTTTTTATGCATTTCCAATATTTTGCATTTCGTATGACTATCTGTCAAAAGGAAAGACATTCCTCTAAAATGTCCAAAAAGTAGTTTAATTTTATTTTTCTTATTACCTTCTCTCATTTGACAAATTATATATACTTTTGGTGTACAATGCAATATTTTGATGAATGCATGCATTGTCAATTGACTAAATTGAACTAATATTATATGCCTTATCTCACATATTTAAATTTTATTATGGTGATAACACTAAAAATCTATGAAGTGGCCTAGATAAAAAGCCTTGCTTCCAGAGTCTTGGGAGTTTGGAAAATTAATCTCTACCAGTTATTAGCAGATAGTCAACTGCTAATATATTCCAATTAATCAACTTGTTGTATCTAATTCTGATATATTTTTTAAAAGTTCCAGAAATTTGTATTTTCACTTGAAACAGATTGAATTATTGATTTATTCCTATTTGCAGTCATAGGTCAAGTCAAACTATTGTATTCTCTAAGATAGAAAAACTATTTAAAATATTATTTACAAGTGTAAATTTAAATTTAATGGTTTTTTTTTATTACACACCTGTACTAACTACTTAGCTATGTTAATAATGCCATAATAGTTGTCCTGAATGATGGTATATATATACCATAAACACCCTTCCTGTTATCCATAGGAGATTCTGTTCCCATTTGTCATTTAGTAATACTTTAAGAAACTGTTTTTTTTTTCTCACATTCATTTGGGAAGTTTACAGAAAGCCAATCTGTGAAAAGCAAAATTTTCTACTGAAAATCAATTAGCACCATCTCCAGAACAATCAGACCTCACATAGGTGCCAAATGAAAGGTGTGATGACCCTCATAAACACCTTGTATGAGTTAATCGGAGTGAAGGCTCATTTCCATAATGGCACCATACCTGCGTCTGTGCGTGCTCTCAGGCACACCATCATGTAGGCTGTGCATGGTACAAGTTAGTGAAAGTCAACTACAAAGCAGACAGGTTGTGCTTCTCATCACTTCAGTAATAAAAGTGACCATGCAGACATTCTATCTGGCCAGGAGCCTAAGTAACAGCCATTAAATTGGCTTAGCAGCCACATGGACTCTGAAGCACACCATCTGCTAGTCATCTTTCTTGCTACTTCTGCCTCCTTGTAACCACGTAAACATTAATTTACCATCAAGTACACACTTCCAGAAGGCCCACCCAGAAGATGGTGAAAAAGCAGTTGCCCCCACTATTTTCTGTCAGAAATATTTCCTGTGAAATGAAAAAAGGTAACATGGAGCTATACAGGAACTAGAAACAGTAAAAATGTGAAGAGAAATAATGAATCTGGAGGCTCTGCTGAGCAGGGAAATACAGACTGTGGCCTGGAAAACCACTGGTCATATTGTTCAAACACAACCAGAGAGTCAAAGCAGAAGACAGAACAGAAAACTCCGTCTGTTAGATAATGCCACACCAAAGAGGAAAGCTATTTATCTATCACTGGAAGCCAATTTCCTTTCACATTGGGAAAAAAAAGGGCCATGCATGTAATTTTTTTCCCTCCCATATTTCCCATTATAGGAGAAACTAATGTGAAAGCATTTATTGAAAGAAGAAAATTTAATAAAATGAAAAGAAATGATGTGATTGATATTCATGCTTTCATGTAAGGACAGTTTCAATCTTAAAGTCCTCAGAGGGCTATTAGTTTTGAACTTGGCACTGTTGGGGAGTTGTGAAAATGTTTAAGAGGTAAGGCCTAGTTGGAGGTCTTAAGCCATGGGGATTACAGAATCCCCCTGGTGTCTTCTTCTTCCTCCTCTCTCTTTGTTCTTCTTTCTCTCTCTCTTTTTTTTTTTTTTTTTGGCTATTAGGAAAACAACTTTGCTCCATCATATTCCTGCCATGATGTGCTGCCAAAAGCACAAAGCAATAGGACTAATTGGTCACAAACTGTAACTTCCAAAACTGTAAGCTGAAAAAAATTTTTTTCTTTCTATAAGTTGATAATTTTACATATTTATTACACTAACAGAAAGCTAACTAACATAACTAATGCAAGTGACAGAAGCTAACTACAAAGCAGAATTCCAATATTTGTATCATGATATCAAATACTTCTAGAATCAAATGTTGAAAGCACAAACAAAATATCTCAGTCTATCTTTGACGTTGACCCATGCTGATTTTTATTCTGAAAGATCACTTAAGTGATATAATGTGAAATCAGTTTTGTTTTGTTTTGTTTTTACAGTCACTATCATGTCTCCTTAAAATACACTGCCATGTCAACTCTTTCAAATTTGAAAGTAAGAATATTGGGAGCAAACAATATGGGGAAGAGGGAAAACCTGGAGAAAGTAGTTAATAGGAACAATAATAAACTCTAGCACAAAATTCTTTTCATTTTTTTACTTGAAAGGGACAGTGAGAGACAGAAAAAGAGAATCGATTTTACTTAATTTAATTTCACATGTGGCTTTTGTTGCTCTGACACTTTTATTCATAGTGCTGGGATTCGAACCCACATCCTTGCACATGGTAGGCACGTGCTATAACTGCTGAGACACCACTCCAGCCCCTAGCACAGAATTCTTTAAAGCCTATAAAAGAGAGCAACCAAATTACTATTAGGCTGAATGGCTCATCACAGGCTCTTTTCTGAAGGATCAACTACCACACTTTCCTACTCAGAGACCTCTTCATAAGCTATGCTTTTTGATTCTTATTTCCATAATGACAGCTTTTATTTCTGTAAGCTCAGTCCCATTTTCCTGTTCAAACTCCAGTCATTATTTTCAATTATCTTTCAGACTCTTTTGTCAAGACATCTTGCCATTTGAAAGTCAACATTAATAGAAGCGATTTTTCCTCTTCCAAAGAGCCAAGGAATCCTTGGTGAGTCATGTTCTACATTTTCCTTGAAATCTCTTTGCATCTGTCCTATCATTTTTATTGTATGGCCACTAGTACTGTACTCTCTTTCTTTTTCAAGCATGAATTGCTGAAATATTCAGTTGATGGTCTCTTATATTTTCTCTACCTTTATTCTGAACTTGATTGCCAGACTAAATCAACACAAATATTATTCTTAGTTTTACAGCCTTAAGAGAGAGTTAATTTCCAACTGTATTAAATGCATTATTTTTTAACTTGACTCCATTTATGTTTCAGCTAATATTTACTGAGCACAGACACTGAGCTAACTACTATGTAAATGTATTGTTAAGATCTGAATACTAGGTGTCCCCCAGAAGCTCATGTGAGACAATGTAAGAGGGCTTAGAGGTAAAATGATTGACCCAATCATTGAATTAATCCACTGATAGGGATTAACTGAGTGGTAACTGAAGGCAGGTAGGGTGTGGCTAGAGGAGGTGGGATATTGGGGCTGTGCCTTTGGGGTGTGTACATTTTTAGTGAGCTGATCTTAGTCTCTCTCTTCTTCCTGATTCAAATGCCCTGAGCTACTGTCCTCTACCACGCTCTTAGGCCATGATGTTCTGCCTCATCTCAAGCCCCAAGGAATGGAGTCTGCTGACTATGAACTGAGACCTCTGAAACCTTGAACTCCCAAATGAAATTTTCCTCTTTAAAACTGTAACACAGGGGCTGGAGTGGTGGCTCAGCAGTTATAGCACTTGTCTGGCATGCATGAGTATGCAAGTTCAAACCCCAGCACCATGTACACAACAAAGTCTCGGAGCAACGAAGGCCACATGAAAAACTAAATAAAGTTTATTCTCTTTCTCTCCCTCACTGTCCCTCTCTCTTAAAAAAAAAAAAACAATAGATATGTAGTGGGGGAGGGAAGAGGAGGGAAGGAGGGGAGAGAGGGGATGGTAGAGAGGGATCTAGGGGGAAATCAATAATACAGGTTCTCTTTATTCCCCCATGAAGACAAATAATACTTATGCAGTCATTTAATTCTAATAAATGTACAATTATATATATATTTGTGTGTATATATATACATATATGTATATGACATTTATATCTATTATGGGGGGAATACAGAAGTCAAGAGACTGGGGTGTGGATGATGGGTGATTCTAGATTAGGGTCAGGGACATATCCATATTGTTACTACATACATATGCATCGATGATTGTACAACAATTAAACTTCTCAATAAAATTTTTAAAAGTAAGATAAAGAAATAAAATGATTGGCAGTTAAATGATGATGAAAAAATTGTTCTTATCAGGTCTTTTAGTCACAGCAGTGAAAAAGTTGACTAAAACATGTACGTAGTCATTATTATTCATATTATGATATTTTTCTATCTTGTGCTCACTACCAGTGTACCAAACCTGCAATGGGTATTCAAGAGATTCAAACTCACATATTAATGGAAGAGTAGAAGTGCAACCATAAGGGCTGGTATTTCCAATTCATATGAATGAATCCACAACTCACAATCCACTATAAACCTTTAGAAGAGGGACATAAGCTTTATGTTCTTCACAATTTTTGTTTTAAAGAGAGAAGGACAGTGAGAGAGAGACAGAGAAAATCAATTTTATTGAGTTTTTCACATGACTTTCATTGCTCTGACACTTAGTTGCGTATGTGGGTGCTGGGGTTTGAACCCGTGTACTCAAGCATGCAGGACAAGAGCCATAACCACGGAGCAACTGTTCCAGCCCCTGTTCTTCACAATTTGATGGGCAGAACACTCACACCTTTTTTACATGCAAAAAGAGCAAACAGATGTTATAAATAACAATGACAAAAATTAAAATGTGTATTCAATGGAGTAAATATTTAGTATGGTTATCCACTAGGTAAAGCCAATATTATCCAAAGGGATATTTTGAAGATAAAAGAGTAAATACTCAGTAAAATTCTCTAATCCCAAACATCTCTTAAAAACCAGAAATACAGGTAATGCTGAGTGTGAAATAAGGATATTTGGCTTAGTTCACGAAAGAAATTAGAAATTGTCAGGAATTTACTCCCAACAGCAGATGATTACCCACTAAAAATATAAGAAAGACACTTTTCTATCTAAGGAAGTAGATAAATCAACTTAGAGGCCTATTTCTAAATATTTTAATCTCAATTTCTGTTTGAGATATTCTTTTGTACCTGAAAATGTACAGGATGGACCCTAGTGTTGCAACACATTGAGCTTATATTCTGAATCCTGGCTGCACGTTAAATTATCAGAGAGCTTTTGAAAACTACCAGTGTTTCTGCACAACTAGACTAATCAAATCAGAATCTCTAGGTATAGGATCCAGATGACTGCATCATTGTAAATTCTTTCTATGTGATTCCACCATACATGTTGGGCTAAGGGCACAACCATAGAGTATGACTTGGAAATCCTGGAGGTTGAGAATTAATAGTTTGTGTGAGGCATGTAAAACTGTGAAATGGTTCCTATCACAAGTCTGAGTCTGACCAGAGCTATATAACAACAATGAAACCATTGAGTATGAATCAGATATTTATTTATTTATTCATTTATTGGGTTTTTTCCCTTTATTTATTTGTGTGTGCAGTGCTGGGGATTGGACCAGGGACCTTGTGCATGGCAGGCAAGTGCTCTAACACTGAGCCACCTTTCCAGCCCTGAATTAGATTTTTAAAAAGTGAGAGTCAATCAAGCTTTGTCCTAGTTCTTACTTTTCTGTTAACATCAAGGAGGGGCATAGCCAAATTAAGGTAACTGTTAGCCTCCTTTGCCAATTTACTCTCACAAGTGTTTTTGCCAGTATTTTTTTCCCTTTCTGTGAGCAACCTTACTACTTGTTCAATCATGAGCCATTTATTTGTCATGGGCACAGAATCTGCTGATGTCCAGTCTGCCAGTCACTATTTGGGACACCAGGTATTTTCAAAATGATAGTGGCTAGAGACACAAATATACATGCCAACATTTCAGTTACACAACGTCAGAAGAGAATGTCAACAAAAAAGCCAGAAATAAAAAATACAGCTTTTGAACAATTTCTGTCTTTTTATATGTTTTCTGGGCAGTTCAAAGTTATTGTCCTTGACTTAAGAAATTCAGGTAAGTATATGAGAAATTCAATTTGACAAAAATTAAAATCTAAAATTAAAGAAAGTTGGCTATTACATTTTTTATTGCAAGTGACTTTTAAAAAAGCACAAATATATCACAAAAAACAGCTTATGACCTGAGTAATGAAGACGGAACAGAAAATACTTGTTCTAGTCCAAATACTTAAATAAATAAATAAATAAATAAATAAATAATGCTATGCAGTAACCAAAAACCAAAAGACAAACACTGCCTGCTATGAATTCACCAAATGTATTAGTTTTTTTGGTGATTCTGCAATTATTTAAATTTGCTTAACAAAATTTAACTCATATGTTACACAGTAGAACTAAAAGTACAAACTATTATTTTTGACAATATTGGGAATTGCCATTTCTAAAACAGGATAAGTAAAACTTCAAATTCACACTAACTTCTGTGCTAGGGTTTAACATTCTATTCCAAAGAAGCCCTAATGAATACCCATGGATTTATAACACAGTTTTCTCTTTAAGATTTGCTTTTGGAAATGCTCTTTTAAAGGCTGCTCCTGACTGGAACCTAGGAGAGTAATTTCCTGCCAAGTTCCTGGGAAAATGTAAGAAAACTGGACACCATACTTTGATTTATAACTACCAGATGTTTTTCTAAAATTTATCAGTCTTTCTCTATTTGAGTATGCCACTGGAGCTTGGTTGGATGACGTCCACTCACCAATCTCACAATCTAATTTGGTATGTTTTTGCTTTGGTGATTTGAAAAACAAGGTGGGAATTCCAATTCAATAAAAAGTAACATTTGTTCATAATTACATTGTTGTAGTTCTAGAGAAGACCTTGTGAAACGCACAAATAATTCTGAAGGGGAATACTTACTTTGCTATTAAGGTACGTTCTTTTACTCACTACACCATCTTACCTAACCCATAGCAATAGAATGAGTGAGTGAGTTTGTACATAGTCCTTATCATTACAACCAGTCAAAAGAATGGATTAAAACTGATGGATTTTTGTTGGGGTGTAGCCTTCACCCCTATTTCAATAGCTGCCCTAGGGCAATCTTGTTACTATTTCCATAAGTTCCTTCAGGAAGGGCTGCTAGGTCCTGCTTTGTTATGCAAAGAGTTAGAGTGGGTTGGAGTGTACTGTTACCTAGTTGTTTGTCTGTCTCAAAATCTGCATAACCCCTGGCAACTCCCTTAGAAGGATTATTGATTCCTTGGCTGTCTCCCCTCCTCCTCTATAAAAACCCGTGTGCCTTAGTAATAAAGGGATTCTGAGCTGCCATCAGCTGCGTGTGGTTGCCTTGCTTCCCCGGCTGGAAGGGAATGGGTCCCCGGACGAGGGGGGACCTGGGTTCCAGCCGTCAGCACTCACCCTCCTCCTGATCGGCTCCCGGGGGACAATACAGCCCCCCACAGATTTTTCTTTGCTATTTACTGAAAGCCAATGTTCCTTTGAGTGACTCCAAGATTCTGATGAATGACAATAAATTCACAATAAATTTATCTTCTTCTCCTGTCTTATCTTGTTCTAGGAACTTCTACTGCTATTTATGGGACATCTTGCAAATTTTTTGATTGATGCCTTACTCCATTCCTATCTTAGTAGGTCAAGGAAAGGCAAAGAGTAGTAGAGATGTCTGCTTATTTTGTAATAAGAGCAAACATTATCCATCTTCTTCACTACAGTCAGAATCTCAAATTTACAAGAAAAATAAAATATTTGACCTACTTTTGTTTCCCATCTGGCAAAATTTTTTTTCAAAGACAAAGGAACAATGAGAAAGAGAAAGAGAGAGAATCAATTTTATTTAGTTTTTCATGAGACTTTGTTGTGTACATGGTGCTGGGGCTTCATTTCCGGTCCTTGTGCATGCCAGGCAAACATCATAACCGCTAAGCCACTGCTCCAGGCCCTGGCAAAATATTTTTGAAAAAAAATTATCTTTTTGATTAGGTATGCATAAACAATATATACCCACAAATGTGCACAAGAGAATATTATTCTGTCTTTAAAATAAGCAATGCTGCCTTTTCTATGAAAATGCATGAAATTGAAAGACATTATGCTAAGCAAAACAAAAAATATTCTGTATATATGTGTTACCTATAAATACAACCAAACTTGAGCACATAGAAAAGACTTTAAATGTGGTTACTAGGAGCAGAGAGAGTGATAATGCAGAGATATAGGTTAAAATAGTACAAAGTTGCAATTATGTGGAATGAGTAAGATCAGAGATCTATTGTACAGAAGTGAAATTATATTTAATAATGTTTTATACTGGAAGTTTGCTAATAGATTTTAGATGGTCTTGTACCACAAACAAAAAATAGAAACTATGTGACAAGATCATATATACTAATTTTCTTGACTGTAGTAGCTATTTTACTCTGTATATGTATTTCAAAACATCATGTTGTACAACTTTTATATGTATATGTATATATATGCATATATATAACAATAAGAGATAAAATAAAACAGTAGAATATTTTAAATGAATAAATAAAAATTAAAATAGATCATCTTTAATACGAAGCAAGCAATTAGCAAAGTATAAGTAGTTCAACATGTGCTACACGAAATTTAAAAAGGTAGAAAAGAAAAAGAAATTGAAAGACTTGGCATATAAAAGTAAGAAAATAAGTATATTAGTAATAGTCAATCAAGGAAGCAGCATTTTTATTCCTATGGAATAAAAAAACTTATTGTAGTAATTCGATCTTTCACAATTGTGCAAGCCAGGTACCAAAAGTACATAAAGGAAAGTCACACGAGAGGACCACAAAGGAGAAATGATGAAAAAGTACATGAGATTGTTGCCTTTTAGTCTGGTAGTTGTCTGACAATGCTGTATGTCAACAGAACTAGTAGCTGGACACAAAGTGGGAAGATGGAAGGACAAATAAGTAACCATAAGGATAACCTGGAGCCCAACAAGACTAGATGGAATCAAATCCGAAAAACTAGAACCCATGAAGACAAACTAAAACTCACATTTTTCTCCAATTGTATGAAAATTTGACAGCACAGGTGACATGCTTAAGCAAATTCTGTCTTTCACGTTCTTTTAGCGTACCCTGACTAAAAGAGGTGATCTGGTAAACGCTGGAGAAACCAAGCACCCACGTGCGGTGGCCCTTCAAGAAGGTGAGCCAAGGGCTCAGCAATAGCACAGAGATGCTGCAGCGGTTCCTGAGGACAGGCACCGGCCTGCCGCTTCCCTTCTGCCTTACAAGTCTCAAAAAATCTTTCCTTGCAGCCGCTGCTCACGTGGAACCCAGAGAGAAGAGAATCCCGGCAAACCTAGCTCCAGCTCAGCTACCTTGACCAAGAGCAAACCCACTGCAGTTTTCTTTGTGAAGTGAACTCCATGAAGGACTTCTTACAGCATACTTAATTTGCAAGGACAGTTTTGCCTCCATCCATGTGACAATCCCTCCTGCAATCGGAAACAGCTAACTTAACCTAAATAAATACAATGTCTCTTATGTCCCTTTCTCCATCTTGGGGTGATGGTCCTCCTTCCTCTAACTGGATCTCAATTCCTCTTCAATGTCTTTTAATGTAATCCTGACTAAATTTATATATACTTAAAACTATGTATCTCTAATATTAGTACATGTATACAAATGTATTCTTTTATATTTTGTATTCAAACATATTTATATGCATATATACATAACACAATGTATAAGTATATATTCTTTTATATTTTATGTATATAGACATACATTCTAAAATATTCTTTTCAAAATAAATAAGAATACTTCATAACCAATGCAGCCTACAGCCAATTTTTTTTTTTTTTTTTTGCTTCAACTAATCACATGATGGTAGCAGGCATTTAGAAAGTCTTTCTCCATTAATTCCATATTATTTTTGCTTCCACCAAATACTTAAGCTGGTCATGGCTCCTTGCCTGGTAGAGTGACCCAAATACTTCACTTTTGAAGTGTCAGAGTTATTAATAAGCTTGCTTTGATTGTTGTAGTTTGTCACCAATTTTCATCATAGAGTTATGAAGGCATCAGAGGTGCCTTGTGAAGTGTTCTGAATTCCAGACACTCCTCTTACCCTTGCGGTATGTTAGCAATACAAGATTTTCTTGACAGTGAGATCAATCACCCCATCTGGTATATTAACTCCTTTGTTGCCCTGATTTTCATTGATCAGAGAGCAATCTTAGCCTTAATTTGCTTGGTTTCCTCGTCAAGTATTTCTATTTCTCTTTTGGGATCTAACATTTCAAACCTAGCAAAACCAAGTGCATGAAGATATGAAGCAAAAATGTATGATTAGCCAATATATTTACTATTTCTTTATTCTGGGAACAATTTATCTCCACTATAGTAGAAATAAAATCTTCCTTCCTCACCGATTTAAATTATGTAATACATCTTGACAAATATAAACCAGACCCTACAAGTTGGTGTCACAAAACTGGCGAACCTTCAAAAGTCCATTCCACTATTCTGATTGTTCATTTATATCAGACTGAAGGGGAACACCGTAAAACCATTGACATCAGGACCATGAGTTCATTACCATATTTCATTTTCTGTTAAATGAGTTCCTTGATCAAAAGCAATATATACAATACCAAGACAGTAAGTAAATTTACAAGGCCATGAATGTCTGTTTTGACCACTGATGGTAGGAAAGACACATTTATATCCAAATAAGTGATAATATTTCCCCTTCCATAATGGATGAGAAAGAGTGTAACCAACCCACAACCAGGCGATTGTATGATTGTCCTAGAGAATGATGTCATACTGAGGGCTTAATGTTGATTTCTGAAGTTGATATAGGAGTCATTTAGTCATTTCTGAAATCAGATTTCCCTTGGTAAATGAAAATCCATTAGACTATTGGACCTTCCCACAAAGGTAGATGCTATAAATTTATTTTCGGACTAGGTGAATTTTCATCAAGAAGCAAATTGTTTTAGTCAGCTTTTTCATTGCTGTGACTAAAGACCTGACAAGAACAACTTTAGGAGCCTCAAGGTTTCAGAGGCCTTAATCCACAGAAGGCCAGCTCCATTCCTTGGGGCTTGAGGTGAGGCTGAACATCATGGCAGAAGAGTGTGATAGAGAGAAGTGGCTAAAGGCATCCCATCACAAAACAGAGAGACTTCGCTCACCAGATACAAAATAGATACCCCAAAGTCATGTCCCCCAATGACCCAGCTCAAGCCACACTTACCAACCTACAGTTGTCATATAATCCCTATTAGGAGATTAACTCACTGATTGGTTTTCGTAACCTAATCATTTTACCTCTCAGCATTTTTCCATTGTCTCACAAATTGAGTTTTGGGCAATACCTTTCATTCAAACCATAACAAATATCAAGAGAATTATTTAACAGTCTTGTGGACAAGATGACCATTCTGTAAAATCAGACATTCTCATCCTCCAGATGACTATATTCTTTAGCAATAGGCTCCTAAATAGAGTGGCAATGGATTGCAGTGACGGAGGTAAGGAAAGCATTTTGTCATCACCCCAGTGCGATCATGAGAAAATATCAAAAATTTAAACTCAGAATAATGAAATGTATATATATATACACACTTTTATAAATAGGCATATATATATAGTATAAAATATGCATGGAAATAATAAAGTTGAGGATAATATCTACCTATGAGGAAGATGAAAGCAAAATGAATGTTGTGTATATAATGATATGAAGAAAACATAACACGTGCAATTTTCAAAATATTATTTTTATATTTTTGAATACTTAAATGTTTTATAATAACAATGAGATTTATATCCAAGGATAAAGCTAATTTTTTTTATCACTCATAGGAGAAATTTTGTTTAACCTACTTGATTTTAATATTATTTAAATATATGTGCTGAACTTCCTATTTGGAAGAGAATTAAGGTTTTGTTTTCCTTAAGAAACAATTTCTTTTTATTAGAGACCTATTAGCATTTGTGTCTTATCTTGAATCTAGAGATTATTCTGTAGAGGAAGAGATTATTCTGTAGAGGAATAACCACACTATCTTATCCAAGAATATGATTGTTCCCTTAGTTTAAATATATGTTGTAATGATATGCATTGCAGTAATGAACACCCACTCTAGAGTATGAATTAAATATGTGTCAAATAACTTCTTTAGATGATGGTGGTGTGAATGGAGTTGTTTTCACTTTAAGAACTTCAGTAAATAAAAGGTAATACTGTATGTTATATATGAAAATAGGGTATTTCCTTCCTTCCTCCCTCCCTCTGTCTGTTCCTTCCTTCATTCCTTTCTTCCTTCCTTCTTTTAATTCCTTGAACTATATTATCTCCATGCTAAAGCCATGTAATTGGCTATAAGTACACTTAAAATAAATGGCCTATATTTTTCTGTAACCAGTAGAAAATGATCAAGAGGTGAAGACTTGGTCACACATAAATGCCCTGGATTTCTTCCTGAATCTCAACAATTGTATTGGCTTCTAAGTAAATGTGTCACATTGCTGACTCTTGCTTAGGAAAAGCACTGGTGGTCACCATGTAGCAGGCATGTTAAAATGATTTGATTTTTTAGTTCTTGACCCTTTCTCAGTCTCAATGTATTTTTTTCCAGGCAGTTATTATCTTCCATTTTCATTAACTCAACTTCATAGCACTTCCTCAGTTTACTCAGGTCATATATTTCAATTGCATCTTTGAAATCACTAAAAGCATTTTCTTTCAATTTAATACACCATATTTATACAAGATATAAGCAAGATATTTTGCAAATAGCTGTGGCGTATAAAAAATGAAACATTAACATTATATTGTGGCAAAGGAATTTATAATTTATTGGAATAATATCATTATAAAATCTATCTCTGGATAAACTAATATATTATTAGGCACAAAATTTTAAAGGAGAGAAATATTTAATCATTGATAATATGGCTCCCAGAAATTTTATCATCTTAAAATTCTTATAAAGACATCATTTGTCTACCATATGTAATGTGAAATGGACCAGATGAGCAAGAAGAGGCAAGTATTCCGAATGCTTTTAAACCATATGCACGCCGAAGTTAAAGAATGAAATGTTCAAATCCAAGGACTTTCCAAATTTGTAAAGTTCTCATAACTATACTGATCTGTTGGAAACCAGGACATTCTATCTTAGCTAAAGGATAAATTGTGACACCTTGCTTCCTCTACCATAAATTCGCTAAGTTGAGTAACATTTGGTTGGCTTTTAGGCTTTGAAGGCAAAGTGTTCATGCTGAGGCCAACCTCTGCAATCCATTACCAGGGGTATACAAAATTATTAATTTCAAGTGGGTTCCAGAACAGATAGGACTCTGTGGAAGGTTTATGGTTGTAGATGAAGCTACTCGCCAACCCAGCTCATAGGACCTAGCAGATATCAAGACGTTTGATGTATCTGTGGTGTGTAAGGATGCTAAGTGGAAATAGGGCCAAAGTCATTCCTCTGAGGCTGAAGCCCAGCATTCTAATGTGCTTCATTTCGTAAGAAAATATTCTTTGATAGAAAACATTCCTCTTGGGTAAGTTATTATCAGATTCATCCAGTTAGAAAGGTGAATGATGCCACACAATTCCTGATGTTAAAAAAAGTGGTGCACATGTGATTTTAGCACTAGACGTTACATGATTAAGCAACCAGATTCTCTTTCCATCTGTTTTTCTTGCAGTGAAGCATGTCCTTAACCTCAACACCTATAATTCCATAGGAGAGTGATCCCTTTTAACACTGAAGAAGAAAAATTTGATTTGAAGGCATCTTACTTCTGAATGTGGATGTGGTTAAAATTTGATTGCTGTTGCAGGGTATGGTCCAAAAGGATAGCAGTGAAGAAAAATTCTACCACTGGTAAAGTTACAATGTGTACATATCGTAGGTTGAGTTGTTTGGAGAGAGAAGTACTTTAAAATTTGCATGTTCATGGAACTCCAGGCACTGAGAAATAGCTTTACTGGTTAATCAGAGATTGGAAAAGAACATAACGAACAGATCATGGAGAAGAAAGTCTATGGGAGAAGTGGCATTAAATATGAAGATTTATGTACCTGATATGAATCCCATAAGAGAATATCCAAAACAGGGAAACTCAACAACCAGGCAGATGGGATTTCATGTTACAATTATCAGTGAGCCTCTCTCTTTGAGGACATCAAAGCACTGGAGAATGATTCATATATAGAATGGCAGTGATAGAAGTTATATGGGGTCAACAACACAGTTGATTATGTATAGACACTACTGAATTTTATACGTTTTAGTCATAAAAACTTACACTGAACTGTCAATATGACAAATCTCTCAAAGGCCTTCAATTAACAGCAAGGTAATTGTATGTCGATTCTTCTACCCTGGAAGAGTACCTCTTCTGTACTGAAAAGTAAATAATACATTTCAGATTTCTGTCTTTCCTGGATGCAGAATCACTCCTAAGTCCAGCATTACAAAATAATTTATCTGTAGACATTATATATATATATATATATATATATATATATATATATATCCATTGTCTCAGAATAAGGGGATATTTTTGTGACAAATCAGGAGCCACACGGATTTTATATTTTTACATTGTACTATATGCTGTGGTATCCAAAGGGTGCAACTTGATTATGTCTTAACCTCTTTATATACATACATTTTTCTCCAGGAGGATAGCAAGGGAAAACATAGTACTATACTGGGAAATAATTAAAACTTGTCATTGTAAGGAGCTAGGAATGGCATTAGGAAGGGGATAGCAAAGACTGTCTGGAATCCTGGGGGTTCCACTAGGACATTTATCTGTCTTCATGTGCCATCCAAATAGTGACTAGTCAATTTTACTCAGCCTTATCCTACTGAGTGCAAAATTATCAATGGATCAAAGCCCTTGCCCTTGGGTTAAGGTATGGTTCTTTCAGTCCAAATAAAATGAGGCTCAAAAGAGAGAAAAATATATAGTGAAAGGTGAAGACAGATCCAATAAATACTAAATTGATCTTAAACTGGTTAAGGCAGCAAAACCTTTAGCTCATCCCACAAACCCTTCTGCACTATGTGTGGAAGATCCATTAAGGGACTTAATTCATATTGTGAGAGGAATCAGGCAATGCAAGAATGAACTATACAAGTACTATTCTTATCCTCTGATTACAGTCATGGATATGATGAACAGTTCTGAAAAGGCTTCAACCTACTTCATGATACACAGAAATGGGACCCTTGAAAAAGATACTTGGCATTCATATATAAATGCCATACGTAATGGTGAGTTTATACTCTGTGGACCAATCTCAAGGAATAGGAGGATGGAACTTTTGGATAAATCCTTCCCCACATTGTTCCTGAGGTAGACAATACACAGCTGCTCCCAAACACCTACTGAAACCAATCATATGAAACTCACAGTGATTGGCAATTCAGTAATGTATTTTTATTTTGGTTTTCCTGTCTTCTTTTTTCATTCTTTACGTTGATTCTCAAGTTTGGTTCCTTCATAAACTCCATGCACACAAGCTGTGTCCCAGGCTCTCCTTTCTAGAGGTACCATGGCATCCAAGCAATTATCTGGATATCTCTATGCCTCAGTGTCTTCATCAGAGGATTTGGGTGCTAATACTATTACCTACCTCATATGGTTGGCGTAAAAATTAAATGAGCTACTATTATAAACTATTTAGAACAGTGCTTTGCTCATAAAAGCACTTTATTAGTTATTAACAATTAAAAAGGGTAAATTTAAAATATTAAAAGATTAGAGAATGACCTCAGATATGACAGAACTTGCTACTCCCCAAAAATTTATACTCTGTTTGGAATGAGAATGGAAAGAATGAATTAGATGGCTAATTCCAGATTTACCAATTAACTGTCTAGATGTTGCCTAAACATTTCTCTAAATGTGATCTTCCTCTTTTTAAAATGGAGTTGTCCTCTTGCTTGCTTGTTATAAAGATTAGAGAAATTTATATCAAGCATTTATGAGCATTTTATAAATCACAATCAGTATTTTTCAAAAATATTAAAAGATAAAAATGCACGCTTGAAATATTTGAAGAAACTAAATAACATACATTAAACACAAATAAGAAAAAAAATTACAGTACAATATAGTTTCTTATTTGTGCTGGCTTCAACTTTCAAACTTTTCTCATTTCTATCCCATCAGAATTAATTTTATTTTAACTGTGTATTTACATAATGAGTTTCTCATAATAATGCTAGCATTATACCTCAAATTACCCAAATGTAATGAATTCTCCACTGAGATTCAAAATAGAATAATATATATCAGATAATATACTATTACTAATAAAACAATACAGTAGAATTAGTGTTAATAGTCTGTATACTATCCTATTACAACAATAATAGAATGCATTAGAATCATAGAATCCATGTAGTGAACAATTGAAGATAATGCTGAAAAAAATCTGAGCTGTGTTTGCTAATCATGATCAAGATGAGGGATATTCAAATATCTTTATCTACATAAGTAAATAAATGTTAAATGATAAAGAGATGGATGGATGGATAGATGGAAGATTGACAAAGAGCTAGATTCCTCCATTCTGAGACTGGAGAAAGGAAAAAGATAATAGTGTCTCATGCATCCAGTTCTAGTTGTCCATTGCCTTAGGAGATGATGGACTCAGAGGGAACATCCTGTGCACGTTTTCTTTAGGTCATTGACAAGCATCCTGCATTTATCTTCTTCCTATAAAAGAACACTTGATCCACCTGCATAATCTGTACGGGCTTTCCAAGAGCCTTTATTGTGCACAGCAGCAATACTTCCAAGAACTCTTGAATTATCCTTTTTTATTTTGAAATGTGCCATTTTTCAAATATCCTATTAAATTGCACTCCAAAATCAATATGAAGTATACTTGTATACTTGTTCCTTAGTATCCTTAGGGGTCTTGTTCACTATGGATACTGAAATCCACATATGACCAATCTTTTATATAAAGGTGCAATATTTTCACATAGCTTAGCTACATATTCTTGCGCATTTTTAGTCATCTCTGGATAACTAATAATACCTAATACAATATAAAAGGAAATATAGTTGTTTTGCTGTATTGTTATGGAAAAATGATATGAAATAAAAGTCTTTATGTATTCATTACAGCCATTTTTCTTTTTTTCCTGTTTTCAGTTCCCAGTTGGTTAGATCCAGTTGCAAAATCTATACAAATGGAGGAGTCACTGTTTAAAGCAATGCATTACTTTTATTCTAAAGAAAATAATTTATGCTGAATTATAAAGTCAAAGCACATCTACCTACATCTAAGAAATGGATTGGTAATAGCAGAGATATCTGGATAACTGAAACAAAACATCTTACAAATACTTTTCCTCAGCACATTTTCCTTAGGTCATTTGATTGAAAGTATTGTTAAAATATGTTCCTTAGTCTCAGTCTTGTTCCATAAGTAGTAGCATCTCTCATGGAGGCATTCTCCATATTCAGCTATCATCCAGAGAAAGACATGATCAGCAAGTCTACATAGGACTATTTTGGCCTAATTATCCTGTGGGTAAAATATTGCCCTATCACCAATCATATTTTTGGAGAGTGAAAGGTTATTCCCAACTACGTACATAGTCATTTTTCAGATAATAATGTTAACAATGTTAAATATGTCTGCTTTGGATCTATTATTCAAACCATCTAGCCATCACATAAATTTATTGTTACATACAGAAAAAGAAAGACTGTATAATAGATGAGGAGCTCATTACTTTTAAAGCACTTGTCAGTCTGAGAAGCTTTTTAAATATTTTCATGAAATTTTGTTTAAAGAAATTACATTTTTTAAAAAAGAATCAACATTTCTTAGTGTGTTAAAAGAGGAAGTAGATTACAAAGAATACAATGAAGGCATCTAGTAATGTGTAAAGGGGAACACAAGTCCTACAGCTAGATGTCACTTCGTGCTGGGATATTGATCATTTTCCTTTTCTGTTTTCTTTAGATATTGGAAAGTCTGGTACAGTAAGCCTTAAGTTAAACTTCAATTTAACTGTGGAATGAAAACAGATTCCAAATGCCCAAAGATCCCTGTTTCTAAATGACCTGCATTATTCAGACATATTTACCTTGAAAATTATGATTTCATATTAGTCAGAATAATAAATGAATGAAAATGATGAATTTATGAATAAGCTTAGTTCCTCCTTCTGTCTCAGATAAGACCTTAATAATTCATCTTCCCAAATTCTAAAGGAAAGGACATTCTTCTCAGTCTCCTAAATTTACATTTAGCTTCCCATCCAGTTTATATTTCAGGATGCCAAAGAACATTCTTTACCAAACTCCCACCAATATCATGGTATCTACCTTTGTGAAATCCATTAGCATATGCAAAAAGAAGAGTATGAAATGATTGAACATAACAACCAAAAACATGCAGGATAATGCTAACTATTCTGATCCTGCACCTAGAAACTTCTTACAGTGGTTAGGGGAAGCTATAGAGTTCTATCAGAAAACTTATCAAAGGAGTAAAATATTCCAATCTTATCATTAGTGAGTTAATATAAAAAGAAAAAGAAATATTCAGTATAGTCAAAAGGGATGGTGTTGGAAACTTAGATCACAGAATTGTTGTCCCTGCTGACTAATAAAATCATTATGAAGCCATACACACACACACACACACACACACGTACACACACACCCAAAACAATACTAAGAAAGAAAGAAGAGGAATGTCTGAGTGGAAACATCATAGAACAATCAATTTTTGCACTTGAATCTTGAAGAGAAATGTATTAAGGGAACAAAGAGCACACTGGGAAAAAGCAATAGTTGTTGAAACTTTTACATATGACACAAATGACATTCATATCTAGGATAAATGAAGAAATGTAAAGAAAAACTACCCTGAGATTTCACCTCATTCCAGTTAGAATGCCTATTATCAAGAATACGAACATCGATAAATGTTGGTGAGGATATGGGGAAAAAAGGTACACTTATACATTGTTGGCGGGACCTCAAACTGGTACAACAACTCTGGAAAGCAGTATGGAGATTCCTCAAAAATCTAGAAATGGATCTACCATTCAATCTGGTTGTCCCACTCCTTGGTGTATATCCATGTGATTTAAAAATCAGCATACTATGGTGTTGCACCCCTATCAATATTTATAGCAGCACAACTCACAATAGCTAAGCCAAACAAGGTGCCCTTCAACAGATTAATGGAAAAAGAAAATGTGGGTATCTTAATTTCTGATCTTGGACATTTGCCAGAAAAATCCCATATCAATTGAAAAGACTCAATTGAAATTGTTCCAGTCTCTTAGATTACAAAAACAAGAAAATACCATTTTCTAACTGTGGCTTACAGGTAAGACAAGTAGTCCTGAAAAATTTGTGAATTACCTGTTGTAACAAAAATTTTACCCACAGGATAAAACTAGTAGAAGCCTTGTCACATAGAATATAAACAAATGGGAAGTACAGCACACTGTAGCTCAAAAGAAAGAAAAGGAGGAAAGAAAAATAAAGAAAAAAATTAATATGCAAAAACAAAGAAACAAAATACGTGTTTGGAACAAAACATAATGGAATCATTGGAAAGAAATTACAACACAAGGAAATAATGTAATCATTGGAAGGAAATTACAACACAAGGAAATTAGAGCACAAATTTAAAAATGTAAGACCACAATGAGATTAGAGAATATCATTGAAAAAAGAAAAGATAAGGAAGTAAAACAAGAACTATATTACACTTTCATTATAGCACAAACACACATGAAAATCCTACCACCATCCTGAAAGAAGGGCTGTACTCATCAATGTGAATACAGAAAAGGAAAACCAGGTCAAAAGTAATCAGAGTCCACAGCTTTTACATGATGGAACAGACGACTGTGTGCCCTCAAAACTGGTAAGAACTACCAAGCATATGTAAAAACCCAAACTATGCTTGGATTTCAAAATATGCTTCTAGGTCCATTTCCAAAACACCAAGATTCATTAACCTCATCTCATTTCACCTTCACCACCAGTCACATGAGACTTGATGACCTAATCATTTTCCTAGTTCATAAATAACTGAGATGCAGAGAGATTGACCTGTCATAGGAAGTTGAGGTGAAAGGTAGCAACTTAGGTGTTTTGGGCTTGGTGCCCCATGCTGCTGCTGTTCTTTTTATTTATTTATTTTTTAACGAGGATTAAACCCAAGGGCACTTAAAGGCTGAACCACACTCACAGCCCTTTTTATATTTCTTTATGAGACAGGGTCTCCCTAAGTTGTTGAGGCTGGCTTTGAACTCACAGTCCCCTTGCCTTGGTCTCCAGAGTCACTGGGATTACAGGCATGCACCACCATGCCTGGATCATTTGTTCTGGGAAATGTAGCTGTGGTGTCCAGCTAAGATCAAGAGCAGCAGTGTGCATATTGGTAACTGTGTAAACCCCTGAAGGCAAGGCAGGATTAGGATACGGTCATTTATCTGTCACTTAGAAAACTTCTGATATGAATCTTTTCTCTATGGTATCACAGATTTTATATATATTTCCAATTATATCTACAGAGAATAACCAAAAATAACTCACAGTGAATACAACACTGAAGCAGGTTCCTATAGGGACCAATTATACATAAATGGCCTCATTAAAGCTGTAAATACTCATAAAGAACATCAGAATAGGAACATCCAACAGTGAGACACAGGTGTACACAGCTACTACCAATATTTAGCATAAGTTAAATTTGGAACATAATTTAAAGTAATTTATGGGTAAATGCAGCATATGAGGATCTCCCAACTGCATAGTGCAGGATGGAAAGGTCTACTTGGGACCATTATGTTTACTGGATTTACCTCTTAGCTTATCCTCAGAATCCTCCCCACCACACCTCTCTCTCTACCAATTAGCAATAGGAACTATCTAGAGAATTCTTTGATTTCCTGATGAGCCACACACTGGACTTGCTCTTTTGAAAGCTTCTCCATAACTGTTCATACATTCTCCTTATTTAGATACCATTATTATAGTTTTATTCTTCTTAGATTTTTTAGAATCAGGGTTCCTCAATATGACTAATACGATATTTTGTAAAGTACGGATTAATTTAATAAAATTGATTCTGTAAAGAGACAAACAAAGAGGAATAGTTATATGAGATTGGTAGGTCAAAATATATATATATATATACATGATTTTAAAGAATGTCTGTATGTATAATTCTCTGTTTTTATTCTAACTGCAGAAAATTAAATTTAGCATGTATGTTACTTTCTACAAGACACAATATACAAGGCCAAATTTTCATCAAAATGAGTCAATGACTTTTATATTGAGACCAAACTTCAATGCATTAAGCAAAATTCATTTTAGAGGCTTCAAAGTCAATGGAAAGATGCTTCCTGATAGGAATAGTGTCTAGGAAAAGAGGGAAAATTTATCTTAGAATAAATTGTATGAAAGTTATTTCTCCTGCTTACACAGAACGAAGTTCAATTCTACAACATTTTTGTTTTTGAGAGAGAGAGGGATACTGAGAGAGAGAGAGAAAGATAGAATCAATTTTACTTAGTTTCTTCATGTGGCTTTTGTTGTTCCAACACTTTATTGTATATGTGGTACTGGGGTTTGAACTCTTGTCTTCACACATGCCAGGAAAGTGCCACAAATTCTACTTGTGGGATTATTAAAATTTTTAAAGAGAGAAAGAGGGAAGAGGGAGAGAAGGAGAGAGAGAAAAAAAGACAGAATCAATTTTATTTATTTTTCCATGTGGTCATCATTTCTCCTACACTTGTGTATGTGGTGTTGGGGTTTGAACCTGGGACCTTGTGCATTCCAGGCAAGTGCTCCAATTGCTGAACAACCACTCCAGCCCTTAATTATAAATGTTTAAATGTGAAAATGCATGCAGTCTGTACTTGCAGCATTGGTAAAAATATTATCTAGAGGATAAATATAAGACTGGCTGAAAAAGATCCTTGGAATTTGTAAATGATCTTTTGTTAAGAAGCTATTTGTAGGCTACAGTATTAAGGATATGTTTGAATACTATGCAAATTATATGTACAATAAATTTCACAGATCCTATGCAAAGCAAACTGCATGTTTTTTTACTTCCCTAATATTTCATTAATGCCATGATGGTCTATTAGTGATATACCAACTTTAGAACCACAAGATTATTTTATGAAGATTGTTGAGAATATAGATTATTGTAATATACCAAAATATTTCTGAGGCAGGAAGGAGCCTGCATCTGGCTTGTTATGGGCCATAGAACGAACCAATAGTATTTAGGTGTCAGCTGTACAAAAAATTTTAAGACGAGAAAAGAGAATATTGTTTCATAGTCCATGCTGGTTAGCACAGCCAGGGTCTTCTCGTAAAGGGGCCCTTGTCCTGCAATGCTTTAATTTTATGGAGATAATCATAGTTAAGAAACTTTGAAAATAACCCTGTCACTGAGGAATAAAAACCATTAGTTTTAAATTTCTTTATTTCACTATTTTTCATCTATATAATCTCATCTCTTCTCTAGATATCCCAGAGAATTTTCAGAAGGTCACGATGTCTGGTTGTGTTTCTAATTGTGACTGATAAGAAATGGAAGTATCTACTCTCTTGACGTAATCATTAGCTAAAAGCTCAGCAAAACAGCTACAACACAATAGAAAATTCACCTCATTCACTTTTTATACACTACTGTCAGGCTGAAAAATGAGGAGTTTCATAAATCATGAATGTTCTCATCATAAGGGCTTTTGTATTAAATTGCAGTGAATTAAGACTTTTTCTTCAGAAAAAGAAATAAGCAAATGGCTGGCCTCTTACCATCGTCCTAGTAACTAATTATGTGTCAAGTAAAA
This sequence comes from Aplodontia rufa, assembly GCA_004027875.1. Lineage (NCBI taxonomy): Eukaryota > Metazoa > Chordata > Mammalia > Rodentia > Aplodontiidae > Aplodontia > Aplodontia rufa. The sequence goes on along the minus strand of PVKS010003420.1, from coordinate 68,933 downwards.
ACAAATCCAGACTTAATAAAGAAAGACTTTAAAGAGTTATTGCAAAGCAAAAAACAAAAACAAAAACAAAAAAAACCCAAACAAACAAACAAAAAAATCCCAAAATCACAACAAAACAGCAGCAATGCAATCACAACACTAAAACCTACTACTACTAGGTTAGGGGAGGGGGAGGAGGACTGTGGCAGTAGAAAGTTCTAACTATAATCAGCAAGCACTGCAGGGGCTGGTCAAAAAGGGAGTGACTATGGTTGGCAAGAATTAGGTGTGGGGAGGTGGGATGGAAGGCTGATCTGAAGCACAGTAAATCAGCATTTTTGCACCCTCTGATCATGAGTTTCAGGATGATAGGGGGCAGCTAGAATGGAAACACAATTAAGGGACTAATTCTGTAAAACACAACAATTGTACTGACCCCCAAGTGCATTCTTTTCCAAGAAACAATTTACCTATAGTCATGCCTAGCTTAAGTGGACAACATAGATTCTATTCCTTAGCATACTATCTGTTGTTTACAGCAGAAATGCAGGCTTAAAATAATTTTGATAAGAGGAACACAAGTTACCCTAAAGAGGACTTTTGTGACCCTTACATAGACCAGATCCCAGAATTAAGGGAGATGAGCATAATCCCTCTAAGTATAAAATTTATAAGAACAGATAAAAATTAGAACCACTCAACATTGGTCAGAGTGATCTAGGACCTTCAGGGCAGTGGGGACTTGAAGGTCTGATGTCATCCTGCTATCAGTAAAAAGTCAAGAGGTAGATATGTGAGGGGCTTTCTGGTAGCTTTCCTGGGACCTCAATAAAACTGGGGGGGGCAGGAAAGATGTGCCATCCCTCTCCTCTCTTAGGACCCACTCTTTCTCCCTTGAGAATGTTCCCTTTTCCCCTTTCCTATGACTTCTAATAAACTCATCCCTGTAACTCTGCATGTCTTGTCTGAAATCTTTCTAACTTGACTGCAATAATCAGTCTTGGTTTCGCAGAAGGCTCCAGCCCTGAAACAAGGCTGAGGATGGGCCCAAGTTCAAGGATATGAGAGGAGAAAAATTATCTAATATTTAGTTAATAATTGGTTAATTTTGACAAACAGAATGAGAATGTGGGAAGTCTGAGCCTGGTCTTGTCATAGGTACCCAAAGGGCATTCTTGAGTGATATCTAAGACATCTGAGGAAGAGATTTTTTTTTTTTTGAGGAGTAAAAGTTGTAGGATTTATTTAGGAAGAAGTGCAGAGACTTCGCAAAGCGGAGGGGCACCTGGAAGCAGGACACCATCTAATGGAGGTTAGGCCAGAGGTTATATAGATTTGGGATATGAGCATAATTAACACTCATGCAAAGCAGGCATTGAGAAATGCATCAACTCCATTGGTTAAAATCTATGTAAAACAGGCATTGAAACTGGTCAAGAGCACCTTTGGTTAAAACAAAAGGTGACAAAAACTTCCCATCTCTTAGTCAGGGACTAGGGTGAGCCTCAGGTCTTTTTGCATTTGAAGGCCCTGAGCATGCCCTGTCATCACTCTCTGCCTCTACCACCTAGCTCTTGGATAGGGGCCCTCTGTCCTGACTACCTAGCCATTTCACTGTCTCTCCTAATCTGTCTCATTCCCCCCTCTGAAGAAGTATCCCTAACTGCTGTTAGGGAAAAAATGGGCGATGACCATTCTGGCTACTTCCTGCTGATATGGGGCATAGAATGGGGATGGCAGTCAGGGACCTTTCCCCAGAGGCCTTTCTATAAGGACCCCAATAGAAGCAGGGCTTGATTGTGGATTCCATGTGTAATGGCATCTTGCTTGTCAGGGCAACTCAGACATCTATGGTGACCAGTGGTAAGTGACTGGACAAGGCATTCATCAGGCAGGGAACTTGTTAACAGGATAAACAAGACAGCAAAGTGTTGGTGTCTGACCTTTGTCTGACCTCCACTCCGTTTCATCAGCTGCCCTGGAGCGATCTTGTTACTATTTGTATAAGTTCCTTCAGGAGGGGCTGCTAGGTAGTGCTTTGCTATACAAAAGGTCAAATAGGGTGGGTCAAAAGTGTTATACAAAAGGTCAAACAGGGTGGGTCAAAATGTCTGGACCATAGAATGTTCCTAACTTTTGTCTGTACTTGAAATCTACATAACACCTGGCAACTCCCTTAGAAGGATTATTGATTCCTTGGCTGTCTCCCCTCCTCCTCTATAAAAAACCATGTGCCTTAGTAATAAACGGATTCTGAGCTGCCATCAGCTGCATGTGGTTGCCTCGTTTCCCCAGCTGGGAGGGAAGGGGTCCCCGGATGAGGGGGGACCCGGGTTCCAGCCGTCGGCACTCACCCTCCTCCTGATCGGCTCCCGGGGGGCAATCCAGCTCCCCACAGCAAAGCATTAGTTTTTAAACTGTTAACACAAAAGCAATCATAATTAGCCTTTCCCTGAAAAGTATGAAGACAGTGACTTTAAATCTTGACTTTGGAAATATTAGCATTTATTCCCACGTGATTTTGTAAAACAGTTTACTCTTTAGTGTTAATTTTTGCCTGGTAGAGATATTTCCTTTGTATGTGTAACTTCCCAGTTTTATTTACCTTTGAGAGAATTAATAAGCATATACCTTGAGCAATATTTAAAAAAGCCATTGTTTCTGTTGCTATAAATGTCCATGTAGGACTGAGGTTTGGTTATACTCTCCTGCCAGGTGTATAAGACAAACTTGACCAAAAATGATCTTGTTCCTATCTATTGCTACAAGTCAGCTGAAATTTGCCAGGGTCATTCTTGGCTAACTTGTGAAAAGCCTCTTGGCTCTTCTACCAGTGGTGCCATCTGCCAGGATACAACAGGGTCTTGCTGACCACATGTGGCTTCCCTTGGAAGCATCTGGGACATTGCCGTTTAATGATTATCCTCTTTGCAGAATGTCCACTGGTTGGCCTTCTATTCTCTAGGGTCATCTGATCCCCCTGATCCAGAGGTCTTGTTACCCAGAGTTGTGAAGCCTGTAGAAGATGAAGAAATATAATGTCTAAGTAAGTCACAGAAGGTTTGTGGAAGGTAAATCTCAGAAGCTTGTGTGTTACATTAAGTTGAATATAATTGGCACAATCAGTTAACAGATTTCTCTTATGATCAAAAAGTGTTCAAGCTTTGTCTAAATGTTTTGTAACTTTATGTAGGTTTACAGGCAGTAACTATATCTGACATAAAAGGGTCACTGCCATTTAAAAGCCTGACTTATCTGTCCGCTTTGACTGTTTTCTTGATCATTAGCACTGTTTCCAAAATGTATATTCATATAGACTCCAGAAATAAACAATACATGAGAACTTTGTAAAATGCTTTTAAGAGGCAAAGATCAGCTTCAAAAACAAGACATTTAATATTTGTCAAGAGGTTGACCTCACCTGAGCTAGGATTCAGCCTCTCACCTTATGGTTCCAAAGTAGAATTAACTTTATTTACCCCTGTTAATTCCTTATTGTATTTTCCTCTCAAATCTTTAAAACTGTTGCTTATTAGTGTTTTGCAGAAGTACTACTTCTAACAGAAGAACCTGAGTTAAGACATGCCATCACCTACAGGACAGATAAGATATACTACTAATTTCAAGCACTGTTATTGATCCTAATTAAACTGTGGTAAAACTTTGGTAGTCAATTTTAGATTCATGGAACCTTATATCTGAACTATTATTTGAATTTAGAGAAATCATTATCATTTTTGTAAAATAAATGGATATTGCTTATCATGTTCTAAACACTATACTTTATACTAAGGGGTCAGACACAAAGGCATCACTCATATCTAATTTCAAATGTTTGAAAGTAGCCACTCTGGATATATTCAAGATTTATAAATGACCTAATGCTTGCAAATTAAATTTAGCATTCTTGGAAAATAGGTTTTTCAACATTTCCATTTAATAAACATCTAAATTCAGTAATCATCCGAAACATGTCTCTGTACCATCTCCTACTCCCTTTTACTATTGTCGTCATCACTTAAAACACAAACACACAAACTGTGGAGTAATTGGACCATTTCCAAAAGCTATATAGCATATCCTCCTGCTCTTGTGTAGAGTTTCTCTCCGCTTCTCCAGAGAAAATCTGGTAAACTGCAAACTATAGATCTACATTTATCCACTGGTAGAAATGGAGTTTCTGTATTACACTGTACAGAGTCATGGGTTTTACAGGATATGAAAATGGAAGATGGATTTAAGCAAGCTTCAGTGAGTCCAGGACAGGTAGAATGAGGCTTTTCCCATACCAAGACTAAATGGACCTTTACCTCGGGCTCAATCCTTTCAGTGTTCTATGATTCTTATGACTTAAAAGGAACCAATCCAGAAAAGAAAAAAGAAAAGGTACATAGCTTCCGCAACTTATGCAACAAAAGTAAGAACACAAAATAAAACAATGAAATACAAAATAGAAATACAAAAGTATTTCTGTTATTAATCCTTATGTTTAAAGCTGCTATTTTGGGATTTATCTTCTTAATCCAGAGTGCTCCTGCTGTCCATTTAAACCTAATTTTTAGCTTATAGAAATATTTATGAAAGTGGAAAATTACTTATACTATAAAGTAATGTGCCCGGGACACACAGTCCAGAGTTTGCTAAGCCTTCATGACATAACTGAGGGCATATTAATATCACCACTTCACAGAGGTATCTTTAACGAGGATAATGAAATATTGTACGAAAGGGGAATACTTGATTATTCATGCCAAAGAAATTTCAAAATTCCTACTAATAAATAATGGCTTATATTTCTAAAATATGCATAAAACAAAAGTACATTCTATAGGTTAAAATATAAGCCAATGGAATTATTGATCAGATTGTTCAGTGCTGAATATTTTAGTAGACAATTATGTACTATACACATTCATCCCAAACAGGAGGGCAAAACAAGTTTAATGCACAGGATTTGGGACTCACTTTGAATGGGTTTATTCTGCTTATCACTAACCTTGAGCAGTCTGCTTTGGGTAAGTTACTTTCTGGATCATTTCCTCAATTGTATTTTAAATATCTAAATAGCACCAACTTCAAAATTTTTCCAGAAATAAAAAGAGCTGAGTAATGGCTCTTAGAAAAATCCCTGACATATTTTATACATGTTAGTTATAATCAGTGCATGTGACTTTGATAGATACTCCATGTCTGTGTGACCCAAATTAGTTTCATTGTTACACAGTCTTACACTGTAATGGTTATTGCTAAGTTATTAAGATACAGGCACTATGGTAAGCATTACACATATCTCTACATAAAATTCTCTTTCAATTTTTCTACTATTCGAAGGATTTATAAGTATTATTATTATTTCCACAAAAACAGAACATGGAGGATCAGAGTTGTAAACTAACTTCTCTAAGATCACAGACCTTTTTAAAAACAAAACAAAGGATACCAGTTTTAAGAGATACCCATTTAACGCATGAGTTCTTCTGGGGGACACTGCAATAGGTGAAACCCAAGGTGGTCATCCATGTTTTGGTATTACCCCTGGATAACAAAGTATATATACATTTATTGCTGTTGGTTTGGTAATGTTTCCCCCTCAATTGTATCTCTATATACTTCTAATAAAAAAAAAAAAGAGCAAAGGAAAAAAAAAAAAGATTGAACCAAACCTAGATTCCTATGCAGGACATGTCATTCATTTGCTATGCTACATGAAGAAACCTAATTAAGATCTGGAGTTGTTTCTCTACCTGTAAAATGGGAAAAACATGTGCTCTTTCTTGCTTCTCAGGTTAGTGCAGACTGTCAAGGGGTGTAATAATTATGAAAACACTGGAACACAGGAAGAATGGATTATTCCTCAGCAAGTAGTAGGTTTGTTACTTGGGCAGAGTGCTTCAGATTCCAATGCTAAAGTACCATCTGTTTAATTAGCATGGAGCCTGTTTTTCTTTGATGCTAGCTCCTGGTTGCCTCTCCAGGAATGCCTGAAGGAAAGGGAGATGTCTGTAGTCCTCCCTGATTTCTGACTGCACAGGGGGCTTCTCTTCTTTGCCTGAGGTTGCTATCTGCCAGGAGATGTGGCAGCCTATGGGTTGTTGTACACATAATTATAAATCTTGCTTGAAATGTTCAATTCCAGTAAATTTTTCCTTCTCTGACCTGAAGATAAATTTGTTCTGCTTCTCAAAACTATTGAGGGTTCCCAAAATAGAGCTGCTGAGACCCTAATGACCCAATTCATCTTGTATAACACAACGATCTTCTCTAAGTAGAAACTCTCAGGAGCACTTTGAGAATTGGGGATTTGAGAAACAGTTTCAGTGACTAAAGCTAAACACCACCTCATGTTCTTATAGCAGGAGCCATTGAGTCCTCTGAAATGTCAGCTGTGTTATTCTGTCTTGCCCATCTGCCCAGAATTCTACTTCTTAGTTGGTACTTTTAACCTCAATGTCCTGTTGTCTCTCTTTAGCCTACTTAAAGGATAACAGTTTATCAAACATGTCTAACCTGTCCACAGTCTTTATTATGATAAAAATAGACTTTTAAATTTGGAGAAACATATTTTTAAAGTTGTCATTTCTACCCTGATAATAACTAAGAGAAAAAATGTGTGGAATATCATAGCTAGTAATGTGAAACCAGAGCTGTGGAGCCATATGTCTTATAATGGAGAAAATCTAAAATAAATATATAGACTATCAGTTACTACCCCAAATTATATGAAAATCTGTTGTTTAAGACTTTATCAGTAATTATTTAATAGGTTCCTGTATATATTTCACTTTCTGACAGAGAATCAGTGTATTTCTAAATAGGTAAGACAGGAATTCTAGCATTATAGCAATTGAATGTTTAATGGAAAGAGAGGGCTTGCCTGCTAAAAGCATGATAATAAGAGTAAGTATTGACAAATGTGTAACTATAATTAACAGGAGGAAGCAAAAAGAATTATAGAGTTAAAAAGGGCTACTTGAAGAAAAGAAAATTAAATTGGGAATTTCCATTCATTCATGACATAAAACTTTGTAAAGTGGGAACAGAGGCCAAATTTGTTACTCTCATAGAGGTTATTTACTACAAAATCTACTTCATTCATCAAACTTAGTGGTGAATGTTGAAAGTCTTTTTTCTACACTCAGAAATAACCAAAGTATAACTTATAGTACTACTAGTCCACATCATATGGAAAGCTATAGGTATTGTGTATATTAATTTATATGAATTTTGAAAATAAGGAAAAATAAACTAAAATACTTCTATGAATGGAATTCTGTTGACTCCAAATTCATATGTTGAAGCCCTAACCTCTCATATGATGGTATCTGGAGATGCAGCCTTTGGAAACAATTGTATTTAGGGGTTGGAGCAGTGGCTCAGGGGTTGGGGTGCTTGCCTAACATGCACAAGGACCTGGGTTCAAACCCTAGCACCACATATATAACCAAAGTCTAAGAAGCAAAGGCTAGATTGAAAAATAAATACAATTGATTCTATTTCTATCTCTCTCATTCTCTCTCTCTCTCTCACTCTCTCATTCTCTCCCTCTTTCAAAAAGAAAAGAAAAGAAAAAATAATAATTGGGTTTAGATGATGTCATGAGGATAGGGTCCTCATGACAAGATTAATGCCTTTCTAATGATGGGCCTCTCATCTCTGTCTATGAGTACAGAAATGGCCATATGAGGACAAAAGGAGATCTTGGCCATATGAAACCCAAGGAGAGCATACTGATCCTGCTAATACCTTCATCTTGGATTTCTAGTCTGCAGATCCACAGGTAAGTAAATTTCAGTTGAGAAAGCCACTCAGTCTATGGTGTTTAGTTACTGAAGCCTGAGTATTTATGAATGCAGATTATGGGTAAAGCTTTAAGGAATAATAAGGAAGTAAATAACAGAAGAATCACAGCAGTGGTTACATTTGAGAAGGAGAGTCGGTAATGATTGCAAAGGATGTAATGAAGCCTCTGAGATGATACTAGAGTTCAGAATCATGAATTGGGTAGAAGTTACAGTGAGTTGATCACTCACTGAGACATGCATTTGTCTTTTATGCACTTTTGTCTTTACTTACTACAGTTTTTCAATTTTAACAAAAGAAAGAAAATAATACTATTTCTGGAGAATATCATAAAATGGGTTATGACTGGCTAGGTGAGATTCTGTCATTTAATGGTACCACATTTTACAAAGACTCAGGACCTGTTCAGGTTCAGCTAACCTCATTGTTATTATTGAACAAAGAATGCTTAGCATGACTGAGATATTGCTGACCCAGTGAGACCCTAGTCAGCCTCTCATTCACCTCTTATAGAAGTGGATAGGTAGGCTGGAGGCAGATCATGGAACTTTTGAAATGCCAGGTTAAGTTACATATATTATTCTGCTTGTCAGTATTATTAATTCAGGGTCCCTGAATTAAATATCTCTAGAATGTTTGTAAGAAATTTAGATAATTAATAAACTCAATTAGAATAATGGAGGAAGAGGCCCACACAAATACACATTTTTAGCTCTCTCTATAGTTCCTATACACACAAAAGTTTGGCTCTACTGCTGTAAGCAATATGGTAACATGAAAGATTTTTTTGATTGAGTGACATGTTCATAATTATAAGCCACATTGAAAATCCCAACATGTAGACATAATTATTTTTATCTCTGTTTTACTTAAAGTGAAATCGAAGGCAACTAGGTTATGCAGAACATTAATCAGTCAGACTGGTTCCAGTGTCAAGCAATACTAAATATATTGCCCACAAATTATTTCTAATTCAGAAATAATCCTGGTTGATAGATGAGCAGCATTTTAGAAATGCGGAAGCTTGTGCTTAAATTCTCTGAAATCCCAAAATAGAGAGCCAGGTTTGAGAGACCTTACTATGTTTAAGATGTGTTTTGTAGATAAATGGCTAGATGGTAGGCAGTCTGGCAATATTTACTTTAATCAATTGCACAATTATGGCTTGATAGGGGTTTAAATATAACTAGTATATAGGAAAAAGTAAATTAGAATTTTATTATAGTAACAAAATTCTGAAATACTAATTTTAACTTTATTTTGTACACATCATTATGGACTTGTGACTTTAAATGCATTTTCCAATTTAATCATCCCAGTGGCCTTGCCGCAGTAGGTTCAACTGATCATTCCCATAAATGGGTGTGTTTTCCAGCATTTGATGTGGAATTCACTAAGAAAAATGACCACAGATATATGCGCTAAAAGATTAATGGAACCAAATAAAAGGATGCTTATTAGACATCTTAAGACATATTGAGCATGAAAATAAGAAAATTAATGATAGTCAATTAAAAAGTTTCTTAATTAGGGACAATTATGCTCCCAAGAAAAATTGGCAGTGTCTAAAGACATCCTTGGATGACACATATGGGGAAAGTTTTCCTGACATCATTGCATAAAGGTCAGACATGTAGTTAAGCATCCTACGGTGCACAGGTCAGCCCCCCAAAACAAAAAAATTACAATCCAAACTGTCAGGAGTGCCAAGGTTGAGAAACCCTGTTTGACTGAAACAAATTCAGTCTCTAAAATTTCTCCAAAAAGGGCAAAAGCTACATTAATATAAAGAATGGTAGTTGCATAAAACCAGAAAAGTTTAATGCCTTAAGCTAGCTTTAACGTGTGAGTTGATTGGCACATCTGAGTGTGCTACTTTTAGTTTCATTTATTCTTATTAAGAATATGCTTGACAATGGGTACTTACTGTTAACTATGTAGCAGTAGTGTGGAGACAGGAAGTGTCATGAGTAAACCTAGTTGAATCAAAAGACTAACAACTGTAATATAAACAAGAAAATTGCCTGCAGAGGTTATTGCAGAAAATAATTAGGTAGAGATAGATTTTAGTAGTAGTAGATTGCAAGAAATTAGTTTAACTACATATTCACAAAACATTTGAGAGTGCAGATGCAACCTTCTTAGGAGGGAGGAGGAAATCTTATAAATTACACGGAGCTATTAATGCAATATAATGAGGCAAGTATCTGAGGAATTTGTGACCAAAATTTAATGGATAAGGAAGCAAAAAGGAAAGAGAGAAGAAAAGTCATAGATTTAAAAAGTCATTTGAAATAGCACACAACCTTGTTTCAATGGTGAAAGCCAAACCCACACATGGAGCCTTAGAATTGGATGCTCCTGGAGTAAAACTAGTTCTTATCTTCAGACCAAGAATCATCTGGTTTGAGAGAATATTATTATTTGAATGGTTAATATTTTGTAAAGAGATAAATATAAATGCTAACTTTGTGAGTCCACAAATCTACAGTGATGATACCTTTGTAGAGAGCTAAGTGTCTATGTAACAATAAAATTCATGATCATTGAGATATTCTGTGCAGACTTGATCGATTTTAAGGTGTTGAAACATTTAAAAGATCTTTTGTATTGGACTTCTATTTTTATTTTCATTCATGGAATTATATTTATAAAAGTGTATTATTGCTCATTGAAAATATAGATAGTATATAGGCATATTGGGAATTTGCTTAGTGATTTATAAGTTCAATAAATTGAATGGTAAATAAATCAACAATACAAATGAGTGTTCCTCTCCACACAACCTTCCTAATGAGCAATGGTAACAAAGTGGAGTCCCAGTGTCAGTGATCCCTGTAAAATCAGAAAAAAGGATAATGATAGTGGTGTAAATTCAGGCGGAGATGTTTATTGGACTTGTTGCTCTCGGGCCAATTTCACCTGTGCCGCCATAATGTGGGCGGGCATGGGAAGTGGCAGCTGGCCAGAATGGTAGGCAGGGAAAATGGCGTTGAACCTTCGCCAGGCAGCTGGTTTTGCTGGCTACCTGGGAGTTCAAGATGGGGTTGGTCCTTCAGAGACTGGCTGGTGGGCCCATCAATCCTTTGGAGCTTGTCCGCCAGCATCCCAATTGGCTGTTATTTTCGGGGCAAGTTGCCCTTTGCCTTGCCCCTTAGCCAGCAGGCATGGCCTCAGTGTCTTGGCTGAAGCCACGCCCCCAGCCAGCGGCCATGATGCTGTGAAGTGTGGGCTAACTGAAGCCCTGCCCCCAGCCGGCCTAATAATCCCTGGCCTACAGGTCTCATCCTGCCTACTGTCTGGACTGGAAGAGTACAGAAACTAAGAATGATGATTAAATTTTTATATGGTTGAAACAATCAAAATAAGAACAGCATTTTTGTGACATGGAAATTCTCTGATAATCAAATTTCAGTGTTGTTAGTATTTAATCCAGAGTGCTACTGGAACACCACCAAGCTCATTAGTTTATGTATTCTCTGGATGCTTTTAAACTATAATGGCAGAATTAGCTAGTTATTGTGACAGAACCTAAAATATTTAAACTGTTACCCTTGAGAGAAAGTTGGCCAACGCATGGGAAGCAATTTTAAGCTTGGACTCTAGAATAAGACAGATTGTGTTTGAGTGCCAGGTCTTCCCCTACTAGCCATGAAATAGGCAAATTTCTTAAACTCTGAGGACCCCAGTGTCTCCATCTATGAAATGAAATTTTAGGGAACACCTTATAGGGTGGCTGTAAATATTAAAAATATTAATACATGTGAGGCATCCAGGAGACTACCTAGAAATAGGAAGTCTTTTGAGTTTCTTTTACTAGCACCAAATACTACTGGGACCATTGATTACTACTCTCAGCATTTTCTGGATGAATATCTATGCTATATACTTGGAAATCTAATATTTTAAAACTTGTATACATATTACAAATCATTATTTAAGATTTATATACCTCCTAAATGTCAAAGCCTTGCTGCTAAATCAGTTGGAAAAACCTTAGTTTGCCTGCGCTCACAAGGAATGGATAGCACAGAAAAAAATCAGAGTGTGGTGTAAACACATGGACTTTGAACTCATCTAGGCTTGGATTGGACTGTAACTCTTCCCCTAGAGGTACAACTTAGTGCATCCCCATATATGTTATGAACATGATTTTTCTTGACTGCATCATTAAAAATATTATACCAACATTGCAAATGCAAATACAGATGACTGAATCTGCTCACTCTCAAAGGAAGAGACCCAGGCATTTGTAATTTTTAAAAAGCTAAACAGACATGTCTGGTGTACATGCAAACAAAGTTGCATGTCACTAAATTAAAATGTCTATTAGAGGTCTAAAGGAAATAATGAGTGACAAGCTTCTACCAGAGGACCCACAACCACAAGGCTCCTCAAATTCAATACTTTGACATTTCATCCATCTGTTTAAGGGCACGAAGGCAAGGGAGAAGTTGAAGCTGGACTATTTGTCTTCATCCCAGGACTTCAGGAACTTAATGAACTTTTGGTGCACTAACTATAGGAAGTAAGCAGATCTTACATATAGTTGTATCAACATCTGGAGGAAAAAATAATGTTTCTCTCCACTAGTTCAATTTCCCTTGAACTTTTCATGTTGGAGAATTTGATTGCGCTGACAATTGTAACAAATAGTGGTAATGATTGATAACATTACAAGTTTGAATATGTAAAGCATATTTTCTTGAAGGGTGATATTTCTGTCAAAATTAGACCTTTTCCCAGTAAGCACTTTTGTGAGCTTATTAACACTTTGAAATCACTGGAGCACCTGGAAGGCAGTGCTTCCATAGACCTGCTCTACTCTAAAAGGTTCAGCATCAATACAAATCTCATTAACCTTATCACTTTCTAGTCCTTGAGCACAATGGGACTTGTCAGGCAGCTGCCACTGTCTGTGTGCTCTAATGCATAATCTTAAAGGGCTCAGGGTACAAGATTTCCAGCAGTGTCACTACCTATTCAGAGCAACATTTTAGCTACCAAATATGTTATTTTAAACTGGCTATTATTGGAATGTATGGAGCCTTTAATTTTGGTGTAATTATGCTTTTGTAAAGGAGTTTTCCATGATACTTAGTCCACATTTCATAAGTCCTAGAAAAATAAAAAGAATTCTCCTTACCATACAGTTTAGTGACATTAAAAAATGTCATATGCTGGGACCTCACCTTGCCAGCTACTATCTAATTCTTTTAAAGGACAGTGAGAGAGAGAAAGACAGAGAGAATCAATTTTTATTGAGTTTTTTACATGGCTCTCATTGCTTTGCACTTAGTTGTGTGTGTGGGTGCTGGGGTTTGAACCCGTGTACTTGTTCATGCCAGGCAAACACCATAACCACCAAGCCACCATTCCAGCCCCTATATAACTGTTTTGAAAGATAATTTCACCTTGTGGATTCAATTGTGTAGTCTAAGTGGCGGTTGCAAAATGAACATAATTATCTTAGAATTATTTATAAGAAAAACAAAGTACTTTAACTGGACTAAATTGGCAGACATTTCTTAAAGTTCTTTCTGAGAACAGAAGAAAAAAATATGATATTGGACAACGTATCTTTATACCTGAAAGCTGTAAGATCACTATCACCATCCCTACTCCATCCCACAAATATCTCATCAATAGAGTGTGTCAGATTTACGTTTAACATGTGAACAAGAACAGCCTAGTTAAAATGGTCTTCAAAAAAATGAAATTTAGAGTGAATCTATAATTTGAGAAAGGTGTTCATTTTATGCTATTCATTTTCTTAGTAGATATAACTGTTATTCTTCAGGGAAAATTTTTAATTTGTGGAAAATACCACACTACATTTTGGTAGAAGGAATCAGACTGATACACTCTCAAAGAGATGAGTCAGTGAAGATCAAAGCCAGGGTCCCTCCTAGGCTGGTTAGTTGTTTGTATGTTATGCTATGGACAAATCAGTGTAGAAATCCAAGAACCCAACATCATCAAAAACGTTTTTCATATTCACCAAATTAAAAAATCTGAAATGATTTGGTGGACACTTAATTGTGTATTTGCCCCCACCCAAACTCACCCACTAACATATCAACTTTATATCTTTCTACTTAACTGTTCTCTATAGTTTATACTTAGAAAAAATAATTTAAGGAGAGTTTTCTGTAATTTTCTTTTTAACTCTCATTAATTTCAATCCATTATCAAATCATTTTTAAAATGTTTCTCTATATTTGTCTTGTAAATGCTTTCTTTCTATTTCTATCACCCCAGTGCAAACATTTCTTCTTGCCCAAGCTACCAAAATACCCACTTAATTTCCAACAGCAGTCTCTCTCCACAGTTTTCCTAGTCACTGTTAAAACTTTACATCTACCTTGATCACTATACTGGGATATTCTGCCTGCCCCTTGGTGTTTAGTTTTTCATCCTTCCACATTCTTCCCTATGTTCAATCAAGTTAACTTCTGCTGACAGCATCAACCAATACTATTTGGCTTTTCTTTGAGTTACCAACAGGAGATTAGAAAACAGGAGGGCAGGGATATGCGCATATCTCTTACTCTGGCCACCATCCTGTTGGGCTATGTGGTTTGGTGGTAGCCATATTTCTCTAAGCACAGGATGAAAGTTCTACGGAATGCCTTCAGCCCTGGTCATGTATTGGTGCTCACTTTTTTCTCTTGATTATTGGAGTCCAGTCTTTTTACCTGGAGAGGGGTTTCCCCCTAATCCTGCCCCCATCTTCGTTAGGCAGTTTCCCCGTTCAATTTTTTTCAATTATTTGAAAAAAATAATTGAATTGTTTCCTGATAAGATTCTAATTGCTATAATCATGTTACTTCCCAAAGAGATATGTCCAAATATCTTCTTATGCTTCTAACATAAATTCTATTTTCCAATATCAGATTTTTAAACATACTGAAACTTAACTCTAACCTATTACTGATTATTTTGTATTGTTCTATGTTACATAAACCCTACTTTGTAGCCAGGATACAGCACTTTCTTTTCTTGACACACTCCATGCATTCCTACATCCCTATCTGGATATAGGCACATAATTTGGCATGACTCAGCAGCCCCTTTCCTCTAACATCTGACTCCATGTCCTCAATTAAACTATTAGTAGGATTGTTTCTGTTATGTCATCCTCTTCTCCACACATAAATGATCAGACTAAACATATACACCAGATGCACGTTGGGACAATTACAGTCTTATTCTCAGAAACTTGTAATTCCTTAGAGAACTGGTGACACTGGGTTCTATTTGTAGTGAGGTAGCATTAATTAGCATTATGATAAAAGACGGCCAGGGTCGATTGTATTCCTTGGGTCTGATCCTTCAAGAGACTTAATTGATAACTCTACATAAGTATTTAAGAAACATGAGAATATCTTTTGTTTATGTGAGTTAATTTTGATTTTTTTTATCTGAAAGCAAAGGAACCATTCCTAACATATTAGACACTAAATATGTTCTTGAAAATCCTGCATGCCTCACTCCCTGTCTTTAAACTAATGGTCTCCAAAGTATATTGCAAGCCTCAGAGGGTATAAAATATGATGGAGTTGATGTGGGAGAAAAGAAATAGAATATCCATTTCCTATCAAAGTGATTTAAACATAGAGTTGTATTAACATGCATATTGAGAATAGCTGTGGTGCCCCCTCACTCGACCTGCAGATCAGCAAGTGAAGTGTCCTATTTATAATCCAAAGGATGCTGAGGGAAGAGTGGGGGCTTTATATGGTAGTTGATGGACAGTAGAATCCGCCCATCATTATTTATTTTAGTAAAAGTTAGTGTTAATACATTATGCAGATCTTGTTAGACTGATTTAAGTGCTAAGCTAAAGGCTGAAGTTCATCAAGAACAATGTCATGAAAAAGAATGTAAGCGTGGTTTATTTTTGTAACATCCTAAGGTTCACTTTTTATCTTATGGTAAAGTACTTAAAAGAGTTGTCAAGCTTACAGATAAGGTAAGCATTTTTCTTTTGAAAAAATAAGAGTTCTAAAAATAGTGTTTTTGCAATAAAAATCTCATTATTTGTATATTCTATCACAGATATTGAAAAACATTAACGTACCATTCCCTCAAGATAGAAATGATATTTTAGTAAAAATTAGGAAGGAAATGATAATTTAATAAAAATTAGAAAGTAATTTCATTTTGAAAGAAACTCCTTCAAATTTGTGCATCTGTATAGTTTCCGAATATATGAGATTTCATTGCAAAAATGTCATTAACAAACTATTACATCTACATATTAAAAATAAAAATAGAAATTTCTGATCAGTTTTAAATTTTCCAAGTGAAGAGTATTATTTAGCTTTAAGACATTTTTTAAAAATATGAAATGTAACATACTCCAAATGAATCAGAAACAACCTATCAACTTCAGTTGTTAGAAATGTAATAGCTACATCTCAATTAAATACCTTTAATAGTTGGAGTAGAAAAATATATATTATAATTATCAAATATGGCCAATTAAGAACTCCTGTAGCTGTATCTTTTTCAGCTATGAAATTCTAAGGAAAAAAATGTATGGTCATTTTAATAAATACAGAAAAAAATGCTTTAATGTCAAAGATAAAAATATACTGAACTTGGAATTAAAACTTCATATTGTTATTCAAAAACAAAGGATTAAAATTCATTTTCCAATATAATGAAATATTTCTTTCAAAAGGTCAAAGAGATTTGGAACATAATTATAATTGGAAAAATCTATAGTAATTTAAAGTGTCATTTACTGGGCTAGAGGAGTGGCTCAGCAGTTATGGTGCTTGCCTGGCATGTGGAAGGACACAGGTTCAAACCCCAGCAACACATATACACAACAGAGTGTCAGAGAAATGAAAGTCACATGAAAAACTAAGTAAAATTGATTCTTTCTTTCTCTCACTTTCTTTCTCTGTCTTAAAAAAATAAACAAGAAAAAACGTCTTTTTCTTACTTTCATCTTAATTTTCCCTGCTTTTACATGCTGTGATATATATGTAGTACATTTATCTGATTGACAAATGACCAGAATGACAAAAATATAAACCCCAGTAACCCACCTCCTCTAGCTACATCCTACTTTTCTACAGTTTTTGCCCAGTTAATCCATATCAATAGATTAATCCACTGTAAGTGCTTCCTCTCACAATCTAATCATTTCATCTTTGAAAATTCTTGCATTGTCAAGCACATGAGCTTTTGGACAACACCTTATATCCAAATTGTTACAACTTCTATTCCAGGAGACAATTTCCCAGGAAAATAAATGATGCACATACAGAAAGAACCAAGCAACTATTTACTTAATAAGACTTTACATTAATCCCTCATATCACAATCTTTGTTTTGCTACGTCTACTGATTCTTCACTATTTTCATATTTACCGTTACAATTAAATCCTCTTAAATGGGATCCACCAAGTTCCATAACTATCCTAGTTTTTTTCCTTCACTCTTTTGAGCTGTTATTGATTCTCAAGACAATGTTCCTTACTGCATTAGACAGAATCTCATCTTTGCCATACTGAAAATAATTTGATAGTGTACTCAGGGGGCCAGTATTCAATATATATTATTTAGTTGTAGTAGAGAGGGTAAAACAAAAACCTTTTAAATTATATTGATGACAGAGTTTACACTTAAAATTGCATTATAGAGTTATAAAATAATGAGTATGAGAAATTTAGGTCATGGTATAACATACATAGTCAGACAGCTTTCAACAGAATCACTCTAGCTGCTTTCTGGAGACTATGCCTAAGGGTAGACTATGAAATAAAGAGATGATTGACTTTGAAGATTTTTTATTTAATGACAGAGAAGAATGGAGTTACCATATAGCAAGATAAAGTGGACCGTGAAAGGTGAAGTCTGAGGAAAATAATAGAAACAAAGTTTTACATTTGTGAAGTTCAAGGCACTGATTTGACATGCAAGTGGAGAAGTTGAGTAGGCAATTGGGTATTGGAGGCTAAGAAAAGATATTGTAGACATTCCCTTTGTAGTTTTCTGAGTATGCTACCCCACACTTTGCTTCCCCTTCCTTCCTTTATTCTTCCTTTCTTTCTTTTTTCCTTCCTTCCTTCCTTCCTTTCTTTTTCTATTCTTTTTCTCTTCCTTCCTTCCTTTTTTCTTTCACTCTTCTTCAATTTTTTGATTTAGATGTATTTAACATTTTGCACTATTTCAAAAATTATTATAATCCAAATATTATTACTACCTAAAAACATAAGAATATTTCTTTATTATTATTTCTTAAAAGATACGACATAAATTTCTAGTTTCTGATCTGCCCTATAATGAGTTTGAAAGTCACCGTTCATTCTTAACAAATAAATTACTGAACTAACTGAAATCAATAACTCCTTTTAGATTGACAAGAGAAATGGGGAAAATTGCTGTCTCCAAAACTTGAGATAGATAGATGATAGATAGAAAGAGGATAGGACAGATAGGTCAGGAGAGGTGAATGCAAAGAATAACAACTACCTAAGCAGAAAAATTGTTGAGCTCCTGGAGGTTCAATGTGAACAAGTATGAGAGTCAAAATTCCAGTCATGGTGGGGAAGCAGGTGGTTGAGGGAGTGCCTCATTTTTATGAGTTTTGGTTCCAGGAGCCTGACCTGATTCTCACAGTGAATATTTGAGAAAAATCTCCTCAGTTTTCAACAGGAGAAGGAAAAAAGAACCTTATTTATTTTTAATAGAAACTCTTTAAGCAAAGTCTAGCTTGTTGGAGTTTTATCAGAGCCTAAATGTCTGTAGGAAGGAAAATACCCAACTTCAGTTCCCTCCAGCCATCCTGTTCTACCTAAAGGAGGGTGAATACTGAGAAGCACTTTGCACAGTTAAGAGTCCAGAAGCTTAGGTTTGGTAAAAAGCTAAGTCCTAACCATAGACTATAGAAAGTCCCTGTTATGGTTTGTATCTTATATGCCTCCCAAAGACCCATGGGTTAAACACCTGGTTGTCAGTCTGTGGTGCTATCAGAAGATGGTGGAAACTTTAGCAGATGAGATTTCATGGAAGAAAGGTGGTGAGGGAAATGCACTTAAAGGGAACATAAGCACCTCCCCCCATCCGCCCTTCCACCTTCCTGACCTCTGTGGAGAGATCAGCTTTACTCCACCACATTCTTCCCACCATGATGTTCTATTTTACCACAGGCCAAAAAACAAAGGAGACAAGTGACCATGGACTAAAACCTCTGAAAATATAAGCCAAAATAAATCTCTCCTCTTTTCAAGTGGATTTTCTCAGATCTTTGGTTATCGACATGTAAAGCTGACTAACCTACCACCTTACCTACACTTTGCTGAAGACCTCTTTATAGCAGTTTCTTTTACCTGATGTACATATCCTGGTATCAGAAAAATTAGTCATCAGAGTAGGAGTGGAATGAAAGTACCAAGGAATGACATGGTAGGTGGTTTGAGAGCAGTGACCTTGAACTCAAAATGAGAATATGAGCAGATAATCAGTGGGTCTTTGTTTCCAGCCATGTTCTGCTACTGGGCCTCAGAACTGTATTTAATGAAGATATATTTAGGCCAAATGAGAATAAAGAAAAAAAAAAAAAAAGAAGGCCTAAAGCTAGATTACACATAATAATGAAATGCAATGATTTTCCCCAAGGAACCAGCAAAAGATTCAAGATTATTAATGATTTATTTGCTTATGAAAAAATACCAAAATATGATATTGTGTCTATGAAGTTGATATTAAGAATACTAATTTGATGCCTTTTGAGAAGAAGTCAGTGAGAGGTGACAAGATGACACTGTGAGTTTTGGGTCCTGAAAACCTTCATAGTGGAGAGTAGACTTCAGTAAGATTTTCATATGGCTCAACTCCTGAAACATTTCCCCTTATTTGAAAAATCCTTAAATTATTTATACATTTATAAGTTTGATATGACTATAGTAGCTAGAATATCCTGCTTTAAGACACCAGAGAAAATAACAAAATAAATTCCTAAGAACAGATGCAATAATCATTATTTCAGGGTCGCTCTTATTTCTATCTAACTTACCTTTGCTAATGCTGATATTTTCTAAATATTTGTGATCTCATTTCTATAATAGTGGTAAAGGAAATACCTATGGGTACAGATGAATAGATATATATGTATTAATATATACTATCTGTAGGACATGATTATATGTAAGGTATGAACATATTATAATACATACATTATTATAAAATATATTCTTATAAATACATTTGGATATGTTACATGAATGGTATAAAATAATATACAATATGTAAAAAGAAGCTTTCTCTCTACTTCTTGGCTACCACGTCCTAAGCTATTTCCTTCACCTCATCTTTCTTCCATGATATTCTACCTTTCCTTGGACCCAAAGCTGTAGAGTTGGTTTGCCATGGACTGAACCTCTGAAACCATGAGCCAAAATAAAAATTTCCTCTTCAAATTGTTGTTACTGGTTATTTTTGGTCACATGACACAAAAACTGACTAAAGTATCAATTATATTGATGAAAATAGTGACAGATGAAGTTTTGTTGTATAAGGATAGTCAAATAGTAAAATCATATGAATGAAGACAATAATCTATGTGATCGTGTTAGCCAGCTTTCTGAAATTATGACCAAAATACCTGAGATATTAAATTCTAAAGGGGGATTTATTTTGGCTCATAATTTTAAAGATTCTTATCCCTGAGCAGACAGACCTATTACTCTTAGGCCTCTGATGGGGATGCCAAATGGCAATTGTGGGTAGCATATGGCACAGTAAAACATACCTTAAGGCCAAGAAGAGAGCAAGTAGAGAGGTAGATTACAAAATCCCCTTCAAGAGCCTACTGGCAAAAGACCTAAGGACTTTCCAATATTAGGTTCTACTTCTTAAGGAATCCATAACCTCAAAAGGACCAAACCTTTAGTACATGGGGCTCTGGGGGACATTTAGGATGCAAATTACAGGAATGGGTATAGGTAGCTTTGATTCTCAACAAAACGCTCCTTTACAAACCAACTACCTATGCCCCTTATCTAAACTCATAAATTTAGAGTCTTCCTATAAATATATGGAATGTAGAAAATATGGAACATTGGATTGATTTCTCCTGATACTATCACGTTGTTTTTGTCATCAAAACTTAAGGCATTTGTAGAGATGTATTGGGAAGGGGAGGAAGCGATAAGGGTGGGTAATTGGGGGAGGCTCTTGGGGATAAATCCAATTTTCAGAATTTATATATATATACATATCTATATTATATTATTTCATTAGAAGTTTGTTTGATCAACAAATAAATTTCTGAATAAAAAATTACTTAGCCATATAAATGCTAATGATTAACACTCTGTATTGACTTAAACTATTACTATATCTATATGCCACAGAATATCAACTTAATTAAACATTAATAGCTTTAAAATATATTTGTAATGCAATATCTGCTTATGTCTTGCAATGTGACCACCCTGTCCCAAACTACCACAATATTTTATTGGAATAATTGCAGTGGCCGTTTCTTCTCTACTTATTTCTTCCTCTTCAGTCTATCATACACAGAGTAGCTAAAGTGATCCTTCTAAAAGATGTAAGCTACTAAGGAAACCTGTGAATAGTTTTCTACTTTCTCAAAATAAAACTTAAAGTCTTCACAATGGCCCCGAAAGCGCTCTCCAATTTGGCTATCCAGTAGCTCACCAGTTCATCTCCTGCTGCTCTCAGTTCCTCTGCTCCAAGCATACTGCTTCTCCTTGTGTTCCTGGTCTATGTTGGGGTAAGCCTGGACCTGTCTTTTGCACATATTTATGCCTCAGCCTGAGATGCAATCCCCCATGCATACATGTACACATTCTTTAGCTTCTCTGCTTATTTTGCTTTCCACCATAGCATTTAGTATCATTTAACACCTTATGTATCTAAGTATTTATCTGGTTCATCATCTCCTTTCATTTAAAATATAGGCTGTATGAGAACAGAATTGAAAACTACTTTTCTGTGTAATGAATGGCTTGCTTGTAATATCAGACCAACATAAAGTGTGAATACTTTAAGCCTTGCCAATATTATTTCAAAATGCTGCATAAATATTAAAATGCATAAAAATGCATTTTCCTTTTGTATGTTCTCATGATCCTCTTTATATCTTTTTTTTTCAATCCTTGGTGCATTCATTAAACTAGTTGTGTTCATATTTATCTTTCTAACTCCAATAATATGTCTCTTTATTCACATTTGCATAGCCATATCCAAGCATAGAGAATGCTTTTTTATTCATAAGTGAGATGCATTAGAGTTGGACAACTCTTTTGTGATTTTGTTTGTTTTCACATGTGGGGGAGCATAGACATTCAAAGCAAATGCTAAGAGCTCCCCAACACCACAAGGTATAGGGAAGCCAAATGAAGTCACGCTCACGGTGCTGTGCTGCTTACACACTCCATAGAGGGAAGAGATTGTTTCTGTTCTTTCTCCCCATGTGTGCTCCATACCACTATTCCTTTGAGGTTCGGTTTTTCTGACTTC
Source organism: Aplodontia rufa (assembly GCA_004027875.1). Classification (NCBI taxonomy): domain Eukaryota; kingdom Metazoa; phylum Chordata; class Mammalia; order Rodentia; family Aplodontiidae; genus Aplodontia; species Aplodontia rufa. Next base: position 46,646 of record PVKS010003420.1, on the reverse strand, counting down.
ATAGTATTTCTTGTATCTAAAGATAAATAGAAAAGATGAAGAAAAGATAGAAAGGCACAGATGGAAAAAGAGAGAAAGGCAGAATCGGGATAAAATAAAGAAAGAGAGAAAAAGGCAGCACAATCCAGGACAGAGGATGGAGGAGGGAATAGCTGCAGGACATCTGCACATTCACACCCAGCTTTCACAAAGGTCAACAACTAGGGGGCTGCGTTTTCTTGGCTTTGGTGTATGTTACTTAAAGCTGCAAACAACTGAATGGTAATGGATGGAGTAAAACAGTCTTAGAGTTAGGTCCTTGTTTTTCCTTGGTTGCATATTAATTAGCTCTGTTTTGAAATATTATACCTACAAATGTCCACTTTTCTAAAAGGTAAGCTGAAACTTTCTTTTGTTTGATTGTTGCGCTGTTTGGGAAGAGATTCATGGGGCACAAAAAGCTTTGTTTTAGGTGCGTGAGTATTGTATTTGTCTTATTTTGATGTATGAGACTTTTTCACATTGAGCATTTTACCAGTGACCCCAAAGTGAGGTCAAACTCCAAAGTAAATGTCAGCAAAAAAAAGTGTAGGAATGATGTTCTTTGTGTTTTAAAAACATTTCATTCTCTTTCACCTTTATTTTTACTATAACCTTTAATATTTCAAACAATGTTTTTTCAGTCACTTGTGTTAGTCTAATTCAGGCAAAGAGACCTTATGAATATTGATCATTAAAATTTTACCATTTTCCCAATGTTAAAGTAATTTCTAGAACTAATTCGATGACATTTAACAAAGCTTCCAGATGCACTCTTGGGTTCTTTATCATAAGTTCTCCTTTGGAATTATTTTTTGTATTATTTTAATAACAGAGCTATTAATTTGGTGCCACAGAAATTATTTAGATTCAAAGCAAAAATCTAGATTTTTAAAAGTCTCTTAAATTGGTAAGAAGAGAATAGAAAGAAGAATCTTAATTAAAAACCTTTATGGAGGTATGAAAGAAAGGAATATGGCCATAAGCTGTTTTTAATCAGATTTATTATAATTAGAATTTTTGATTTTCATTAAAAAGTAGGACAATTGCCTGCTAAAATACAAAGAGCAAAGAAATTTTATGTGAGTTGCTATTGAGCATTTGTAACTAATACCTCTATTTGTTTCCGTTTTGCCTCTAGGAGCATTTAAGTCTATAATTGTTTTTGAAATATGTTTAAGAAATTCATTGTAATGCTAAAGAGTCCAAAAGCATGCAAAAAAAACCTTTAAAGATAACTTGACTATATCTATAGGTAACACTGAGAGTTCATATCTGTTCATAAATTAGATAATATGCTAAGCATTTTACATGCTTAAAGTTCACAAGATTGTTGATCTGGAATTCAAATTCAAGCTTGACCCTAGCTTATCTAAGCTTGGGACCACAGTGTAGGAGTTGGTGTTAGTTGTTAAGAATGTTTGCTATTTCTCTTACAGGGACCTTCCCACCTCATAGGCTTCAGGTTTGGTAATGACATCAGTTTTGGCAAATGGTCCATGAAATTTAACACGTGCCATTTCCAACAGAAGATTCTCAAGCGCTCACATGGTTCACCACCTTTTCATTTTCCCTTTCTTTTGGGCCGAGCAGTGTACCGAGTGGGGCCTCAAGCCCTACCATCAAGCCTCAGGTTGCATGAGACATGGCAGTGACCCAGACATTAATGAGCAGGCAATGTATGTGAGAACTGTGTCCATTATTATGTGCCAGTGAGATAAGAAGTTATTTTTTTTAAATTTTTGTTCTGTACAGTGAAGCCTACTTTAACTAATCCCTATACTATAATGTCTGTACCTCTATTTGCATATTCCTCCCTATACATTGAAAAATGTATTTATAATGTCAATTTTTTCTTTACTGAAAATAAGTAAGAACACATCAAAATTTCCTACTCTGCAAAAATTCTGTGTTCACCATGAAATCCTTTGGTAAGCTCTGTAAATATACAACATAATTAAATTAGGAAGGCATGAGAATTATAAAATGCCTAGTCTGGTTGGATGTTGCACAAAGTGCATGTTAAGTAGAAAAGCAAATACTTTTCAGAGATTATTTTCCATTATCCATTGTTAATAACATCTCTCTTGGTGCTGGCTAAAACATTTAAACTCCATCTGCAAGCACATTTTAAAACAGATTCTGTTGACAGGTGCAGCTCTGAGGACTGCTTCATCTTCAGTGAAATTACACTGCTCTCCCACTCACACTTCTTCCTTTAAAATGGTACTTACACCCACTGCCACCCGGATGCGGCACTGTAGTGATTCATCTAGCTTTTAATCTCTTGGCCTTTCAGTAGGAAGATAGAATCAAAGGAATTAGAATAAAAATGATCAATTGCTCCTGCATTTGCATTTTTTTATACTCAAAGTTTACAGCTTCTCCACAATCTAGTTGAACATGAAGGGAGAGGCCCAAACCCTCTGCTGGAGATAATCAACTACCTACAGACCTAAGGGTGGGTTTGTCCTTTCCTTAGAAGGATAGCCTAGTGGATGTCACTATCAGTTTTTACATGTTAAAGTCAGCCTCCTTTGGTTCGGCATGTATCCTTTGATTGCATTTTAATCAAAATCTATTTTTAAAAGACAGGATAAAGATTCATGAATTCATCATTTGCCACCATTTCTGTGGATAGGAAGTAAGTTATTGATCTTCTAATTGAAAAGTCATTGCTCACTCTTTATCAGACATGCCCTGCTATTTACCGCTGCCAGACTCTGACCTGAAGTCAGACTACAAGCAAGTTTGCAGACAAGGGCACTGCTTCTGTGGTTAGAGAAGCCATACATCAATTGCCTGTGCACAGACTAAATGAAAACTTCAGGCACAATGTAAACAGATTTTAAATTATTATTATACCTATTCTTTAGGGGACTAACCTAGCAAAATCAGTTGTGTTTTTTTTTTTTTTTTCCTGACTATGGTTTGAGGTTCCATACCAATCTTTTGGCAGATGTTGTTAATAAATTTGAAGCCAAGAAGAGGATAGCCTTGGTAATATAGGTAAATTTGAAATGTATGTATTTCCTTCATTTCACCAGATTTGGATGTTTCTCAGAGTTGATATTTCTTCATGGTTAAAGATACAATAATTCTAAGAAATTCCACTAGAAGGAATATGAGTTACAATAATTAAAAAGAGGGTCAAGAACTACCACTGGTCATATACTTCCTCTTTTTGTGCTAAAGTATGAAATATATTATGGGGAATGCCATGTGAATATTCCCTTACTATGCTTTTCATCTTACTTAGTTTTGTAAAAGTAAAACTGTATAGAACAGCATTATCCAATAGAGCTGTCTATAATGATAGAAATTTTCTATAATTCTGCTCAGTCCCATATCTAGGCACTAGCCACATGTACTTAATCAACAGTTGAAATCCGACCAGCATAACTGATTTTTAAATTATATTTAATTCTAATTAACTTACACATCTACATGTAACTACTGGCTACTACAGGTAAAACTGTTACCATTGGCGAGATGTTTTCTGACATTAGGTTTAGAAAGACTGCTGTTAACCATCATAGCTGTTTTACCAAATCATTTCAGGAAGTTCAGAGTCCAGTAGTTTCTGTTTGTTTGTTTGTTTGTTTTCTTGCTAACCATAAAACTGTTTTGTAAACCATAAAACAGTTCATGTTCCTTCTCATTGTTCCATTAAAATTTTTAAAAATAGTATTATTCCAATGGTGAATGCTAAACATTTCCATAATGCTACCAATCATTTGAAATAATGTACCTGCCCTTAGAATTCATGCAGAAGAAGCAACAAAAGAAAACAAGGATGGGTGTGAGCGTACACTTAAGAGAAAATAAAAGCAAAAGCAATACTTCCAAGAGACTTTATTTATATCCTAAGCTGTTAGAGCCCTCACCTTGTTTATCTTCGTCTCTGCAACCCTAGGAACATTGATTACAACTTGGTAAATGATCAATAAATGTGATATGGACTTATTGAACTTAAGTAATTACATTAAGGAAGCTGAATGGCATTTAAATGAGTGGTATCTTGCTCATGACATACTGACTGGTAAGTTTATTACCTCACAGCTTTTTTTTTTTTTTTTTTACTCTGTCTTTATCCTGGGATCCCCTGGGAAACTTAAAAGATTACTCATCCTTAATCCCAGAAGATGTGGAGACCAAGTTATCAATAGTTGTTCAAAACTTCCCAGATAATTCTAATAACCAAAAAAATAAAAAAGGTTGAGAAACATTGATTTATTGAGTTAATTATGGTAAAATTCAGATATCATTCAGAGCCAAGATAAGGTTTACTCTACATAATTTATTACCTTAGGATACATCAAATAAAATCATAGCTGAACTTATGAAAACATATTATCACTAAAAGTAGGAATACAAAATTCTATTAATGTTTTGAATAATCAAGGAAAAGTTAATCATTGGCAAAATCGGTGAATTCTATTCTCATCGGGCTCCACATATCCAAGGACATGCTGGAGAGACTGGAAAGCCCTGTGGGACAGACCAAATTTTAATGGCATAGAGTAAGACTGCTGAGAGAGAATTCTAAGAATGAAGCAAGGAAGGCCCTCTAAAGAACTGGATCTCACAGTGGAGCCCTTGGTAGAAGGAAGAAAAGCTATGCAAATATATGTAGCTGGTATTTGAATAGCAGCCCTTCTCCATGTTAGTGTCCCATGCATAATGCCTACTGGACACACACTACAAAGTTCCGTGAAGCCCTTTTCTTTCTCACGTCTTGGAGAAATGTGGAGTTATTTTAATGTTAGGGTGGAAAAGGACTAGACAGGCGTGATTTCTAGCAGGAATCTCTATCACCAAGAGCTGAACTTGGAGACGGTGGTGGATCTGAAAATAATTTGAGTAATTGATGTTCCTTCCTCCATTACCTGCTCATCAAACTCCTTTCTACCTATAGAGGCTAATTTTGGAAAGTAAAAATTAAATAAAGATTTAAATATGTTAATGAAGCTTTAGCTAAAATTTTTGATTTAGAAATAGATGCTGTAATTTTTTAACATAGTTGATGAGAATATTTGAGTAAAATAATTGTTGATAATAATGGCAAAGCATAAATGTAGTTATTAACCTTTATTGATAAAATAAAAAGAAGTTGGAGAGTATCAAGTTACCACTTATAAAAAATTTCAAAACACATTTATGCTCTATTTATTTCATAGCTGAGTTTCTGAATTAGTGTCTTCATAAGAAAATAGATTTTCTATAATTTACAGAGAAGTATTTTTACAGCCCAACACCTTAAAATGTTTGCTTGTTACTTTGGGGATTATGTTTTACAGAATATATTTTTTGGCACAAAATCATATTCATTCAAGTTTTGTCATATATAGGGTGTAGGACTGTCTTGAGTTTTCAGGCATCTGCTGTGGCTCTTGGAATATATCCCTCATGGTTCCGGGGAAACTAGTATGTTGTCATTTTTCTAGATACATTTTTTGTATCTGCTTACAGAATAAAGTGAACAGATACTGAACAAAAATCTTACAAAATATGGTTTCTACTAAAACTTCACAACAAGCCAACCATCAGTAGGAAAACTGATAGAAATTTATCAGATTATAGACCTGAAGATTCTTAAAGTAAAAATTCAGATTAAAATTGTTATTCACAATCACTAATATTTTCATCTTTATAAAACAGAAAATTCCTTCTCACATAAGGTCAGTCAGCTTCCTTTCTGTCAGACTCTTCAGGTTTTGGCACCAGTTCTAATGCTACATAACAAATAGAAAGTTCCTTCCCTTATGTGGTAAAGGAAATCTGATGAACAATTTTGAGAATTTTGTAGTGAATTACACTTCTCCAGATTTGGAAACAGATATGTTTCCAAATATATATAGAATATAAATATTTCAAATTTAAATTTTTTTTATTCGTGCAATATAATGTAAAATTCTGACTTAACTTTTCAAATAAAAATGAATAAAACAAGGGCTGGAGCAGTGGCTCAGCATTTACAGTGCTTGCCTGGCATGCTCGAGGATGCATGTTCAAACCCCAGCACCACATGTCCAAGGAATGAAAATCACATGAAAAACCAATTAAAATTGATCCTTTCTCTCTTTCTTATTGTCCCTCTGTCTTTAAAAAAAAAAAACAGTAAAAGCATAAGAGGAAACAGTAGTTTAATTCTCTATATTTGAAAAAGTAGATGGATTAGAAATCACAAGGGTTTATTTAAAGCCCAACATGGTGTTTTCATTTTCAGAGAATCAAAATAATACAAAATAAATCTCTTTCATGTCTGATCAACAATATTATTCCCCTATTTGCATTTTGGACTATAGATGGAAAAGGATATATATATATTTGCCTAAGATTTTCCAAAGAATAAATGAAGAACCAAGAATAAAACATCTTTTGTTTGTGCTTCCAAATCTCTTTCTTCCTCTGCTTGTCAAGATGACAGCACCCTTCTACAGAAAATCATACTCTAATTATGTAACTATCATTGATTCAAATAAGAAGTGAGCTTAGAATGCAAATGCAATACAAATTAAAAGTAGCACTATTTCAAAATCTGAATCCTTCATTTTTTTGGAAATAACTTACTGGAAAAATTCACAGAAAATCAAAATTATAGAAAATTCACAGAAAATCATTCAGACTTTTCTGAATAACCAAATGATTCCAGATGCATAACCACAGCCTTGATTAAAGAGCAAGAGCACACCCGAACTTCAAACTTTCATTGCTTTTAAGTAACCTTCCTGGCAATAAACATTATGCAAATACAGGCAATGAGGGAAAACCACTTCTGAAATCTGCTATGTGCATTTAAGTAAACAGCTATTGAATGCAAAAATGTCCTCTTCTGATTCTACTAAAAGATGTCTGTCTAGAAACTCCAGCATCAGGACATTCAAAGTAAACTAAGGTAACAAGTGGACTTTTTATTCAAATTTATATAGATTATAATCACTAATTCACTGGCATGTTAAAATATAACTTATGGAGGAGGGTCACTTTTTAAAAAGTTTATAATTCTAGATAAAAGTGTATTATTCCAGTTTTCATGTGCGCTGAACTTTTGCACAAACCTTTCTTTTTTCAGTAGGGTGAAAAGACAGAACTCACATCAGAGCAGCTGTTCTGGAAGCTGAGGCCTGATGAGAAGAATTTCATATACTATCCTTTAAAATCATACAGGATCTATTCCTGCCAAAGAAATGACCATCCACGTTTGATCCTACTCATTCATCCTACAATCTCAACTCAAGGAGCTATGTTTGACTTTTGAGTGGGTGCTCTACAAGAAAAATTTGCATCTAAAAAAATACATTATTTTCCTGCTTCACAAGGCTAGGAAACTCAATTCTCCCTCCTAGAATGTAATGACTCATTTCTGTGTTTCTACAGGGGAAGTCAAGTCCCTGCAGGACCTAGGTAAAAAAAATATCAAAAGTATGGGGACATAATCCATTTGAAATTGTGAGTATTTGTTGATAGAATAATTTTTCACTTTGGGAAAATTTGAAAAATTTCAGTGAGTAGAAACATTAGAAATCTGAAATAAGAGGTGAAATAGGTGGAAGTAGAAGTTCTATTTTTTTTTTTCGAATCCCAGTATATAATCTCCATTTTCCCCTGTGTGGAAATGGGAAAACTGCTCTAAATTTCTTCATCAGTCTGAATTATTACATGTAATTCCTAACACAGAAGTCATTCTGTCTTTGGTTACTCCAAAGGAATACATAAGGCTTATGTAAACATTTTAAAGTATGGCATTGACCCAAGTATCAAGCAAAGATCTCTATTTTTATTTTCCCCAAGCTGAGGATTTTTAATTAGATTATCAATGATGGTAGATATTGTAACCATAAAACCCAAACATTCCCCCCTCCCCTTTTCATTTATTTTCTGTCACTCCTTTCCCTTTATTCTTCTCACTATTTTAGGGCAGAAGAGAAAGTCATGATTGCTAAGTTTGTATTTTTCTATATGGCATTTTATTACGGCAAAGCAAACGTAGGCTGCTCCTTATACCTAATATGGGATAAATACAAATAGATTTAGATTTTATGATATTGCTTGTAGAATGTGGATTTCATATTTATTAAGTCTGTTATTAAAAGTAATGCTTAAATTTTGATATATTAAAACATCTGAATACTGAGAAAATAGTACAAAATCTAGTTTCTGTCCTTTTTAATAAACTCACTCTACCCTTTTGCATGATATTCTATGTATGGTAAAATGTATGCATTTTGTGCTTACAGATTGATGAGTTTTGACACTGAATACAAACATGATATACAACATTTCCCCTGTGTCCTTTTGCATTAAAAATGTCTGCAGTACAGCTCTGGCTCCTGGTAAGCTCTGATCTTCTTGCTGTCATTGTAGATTAGATGGCATATTTTAGAGACCCATATAAAAATAAATTTGTAGCATTTACTCATTTGTGTCAGGCTTCTTTCTCTCAGAAAAAATTTTAGACATTTCTCACTTTGCTTATGTATCAGAAGTTTATTCTTGGAAGTTTCAACATGGCTAAAAAGAGACTCCCAGTCCTTACCTCCTCTTCCACAAGGAAAAATCAAAGTAGCAGGGGTATAGTTGCATTTTTCTCCAATAATTGTAACAGTGAATTTTAATATCAGTAACTGTAAGAACTGTCCTACAGATGAACCTCCATAATTTATTCATCCTGCATCATTGAAACGTTGTACCTTTTCACCAATAGCTCCCCATTTTTCCAAAACCTACACCTCTGGCAACCACCATTGTAATCTCTGCTTCTGGATTTCAGTTGGTGTAGATTGCACACTTACATGAAAATATGTATTGATTCATTCTGTCTGCCTATTTAACTTAGAATAATATCCTCCAGGTTCATAAATATTGTTGCAATAACAGGATTTTATTCTTTTTATTTTTATTTTTTTGTCCTTATCCTAATCCAGAATCACCCCCATATCACCCACACCCAAGTCTCTTGACTCTTCTATATTTCCCCCCATAAAAGATGTAAATGGAAAACACTTGACCTTTGAATCTCTGGGTTTGGCTAATTTCATTCAGCATAATTTCTTCCATTGCCATCCATTTACCTTCAAAGGCCGTAATATCATGGTTTCTTTCTTTTTAACTAGGGAGTTGAGTTGTTATACAATCATGAATTATAAATGCATATAAATTAACAATATAATCTGTATTTGCTTCTAATCCAGAGTCACTCCCACATCACCCACACCCCAATCTCTTGATTCTTCCATATTTCCCCCCATAGCAGGTATAAATGTCCATATACGTATATATGACCGTGAATTTTTCAGAATTAAATGATTACAGAATTATCATTAAGCTTCTAAGGGGGATTATGCCACATTGTTGATTGTCTCCCTTGATCCCTCCCTATCCTCCATTCTTCCCCCTCTTCCGTTATCCCCTACCCTTCTTCCTCCTACATATCTACGGTTCCCCAAGATTAAGACCCTTGAGTCTTTGGGTTTGGCTAATTTCACTCAGCATGATTTCTTCCATTGCCATCCAATTACCTTCAAAGGCCACAATACCATTGTTTCTAATAGCTGAGCAGAACTCTATAGTATACATATACCACAGTTTTTGGATCCATTCATCCAGTAAAGGGAATTGGGATTGATTCCATAATTTACCTATTGTAAATTGAATTGCTATGAACATTGATTTTTCTTTATCACTGTAATGTGCTAATTCCAGTTCTTCTTGGAAAATACCCAGAAGAGAGCTGGATTGTAAGATGGATCCATACCTAATTTTTTGAGGAATCACCACACACTTTCCAGAGTGGCGTACCAGTCTGCAGTTCCACCAACAGTATGCTAGTGTTTCTATCTCTCCACAATCCCTCCAGCATCTGTTATTGTTTATATTTTTCATCTTTGCCAATATGACTGGAGTAAGGTGAATTTTAATGTGGTTTTGATTTGCATTTCTCTGTTTATTAGTGATTTAGAACACTTTCTCATGTATTCATTGGCTTGCTCAATTTCTTCTGTTGAGAAGTTTCTGTTTAGAATTCTGGCCTATTTATTGGTTGAATTGTTTTCATGTTTGGCATTAAGTTTTGAGTTCTCTGTAAATTTTGGATATTAGTCCCCTGTCGGAGGAATCAGTCTAAAGTTATTTCCTTCTGTAGTTGAATTTTAAGGTGAGTTACCATTGGAGGACAATCAGCAAGAGAGAGGCTAGAACCTTGTAAGAATTGGAAAACTTGGACAGTACTACAGTGAGAGAAATAAAATATCCCATGATGTGCTACTCTAGTTCCATTGCTTGAGTAGAAAAACTCTCCTCTTTTCTAGTAAGACTGAAAAGGAAAGTACCTACAAACTCTATCAGTGTGGATGCTGCCAATCCTAGATACTGAAAATATTTTGTAACCTTCTCACTCTTTCAACCCAATTAGACAAGTGACCTAAAATCTGCTTTGTATTCTGGCTTTGGAAAAGGATCTAATATCATCCCCCAAAACAGTGCTGTAGCTAGCAACCATCTTGAGAATTGGCATAGTATCTGATTTTCAGCTATTCTAATGGTTAGAAACCCCAGTATGTTCTTATCTCTATGACCCTCATAAACATTCTACTGCACTGACTCTGTATTTGTTAGCTGCACTATAAATCAACAAGTTGGCCCAACAGAATGATGTGATCTAATCCTGCTGGATGTCCTTTACTATAGGGACTGAGTGTTACAATTCAGAAAGGAACAGAAGGTGCTATTTTGGGGACCTTGGAGATCAAACCCTTAGACTAAGGGCATGGACAGCTGTATGGGCTCATGTTAGTGCATTGAAGGTGAGCACCCATGTAGTTCCTACCACCCTTCCCTCCTCCACCAGCCTCAAGTTACTGATAGGGAGGTACTCACCACCATTCCTCCTGTTGCTTCATCAGTAGGAAAGTGCCAAGTCAACTATGAGCAATTCAATGAAGTCTTTACCATTGCCTCACCTCTGGGTACTCATAACAAGGGGGATGGAAAGCAACTTTGTCTATCTCTGGGCTTACCCCATTCCCACTTGATCCTGAATTGTCAGTAAAGCTGAAGGATTCTGGGACAGAAATGCCCTAATTGTCAACCCACCTGTGCATGCCCATCAACTAAGGAATCTCAGTAGGAATTTTTCCAGCTACAGCTGTGGTCCCAATTCTGAGAGAAGGCTGTCACCAAATCACCAGAAAGGAACACCTCAGGTCATGCTGACACCTCACTTACACAGTTCCTACTATTTCACCCCTGCATTAGGTCTGACTATTTGCTGCATTCAGGACTCAATTTGAGGGCCAAAAATAATGCGCTATGGTTCCTTTTATCATCACTCCCTGTGATGATACGCTCCCTGTGTAACTTTAGAACCTACACCCCAATGCATAGCAGACCCAGTGCTTCAAACTCTTCACCATTACAGACAGTATGAGTGCCAGAGACCCTTGCTAATAGTTGAGTTGGCATCAACAATACCTGCGGAAACCATGTCTCCTAAATAAGGTTCAGCACTAGGAGCAGCTACAGAATGACTGCATCACATGCACGGCTCTCTACAACACGTCTGCCTGAACTGTTAGACTGCCCATACTTTTGCATTGGCCCACAGAGATAGTTGTTCTCTTCAACTCCACCATGATAAAGCCTGTGCCATAACTCATTGTTCAATCTCAGGACTGCAATTGCCTCCAGCATACTGTTTACCAATCACAAAAGAAAGAACTTGGAGGACTCAACAGAGAAGTTTTAGACATTTTATTACTCACCCACTTTTCAGCACCAGCAGAAGGTCAGGATATAATGGAAGATCACCCTCTGTCTACAAGCAAGGGGAATAGATAAGATAGGTTGCATGCCAACTGTGTAGGTGAAATTCTTCAGATGTTTTATGTCTATATTATTTTACTGGACACTCACAATCACTCTGTTTTGACTGTCACCTAAAGACTGGAGATAAGTGAATTGGAGAACTCTCTATTTCATTCATTTTCAGATTCTTTACTCTTTCTTATCTCATCACAAGTTTTCCTAGGCACTAATTCGTGTTTTCATTAATCAGTCCAAGAAGCTATAGGGAGACTAGAGTGCAGACAACAGACAGAATCAAAGCCATCATTACATAACAAACTGATTTCCCAAGACACATATTCAATAGAAAGCCACTAAGAAGTCCATCCCATAAAGGGTGGACTGATTCATCTTTTGTGCAATTCTCAATACAAGAACACACACACAAAAATATAAAAAACAAGGAAATATGATGCCTTGAAAAGAACATAATAACTCTCTAAAAGTGGATTCCAAAGAAATAGGAATGGAAAAATTCTGTGATAAAGAATTTAAGAGGTCGATTATAGAAATGCTCAATGAGATCAAAGGGAGAACAGAGGAATAAATAAATGAAATTAGAATGACAACGCAAGATACAAAGTATATCAGCAAAGAGATAGATATTTTGTAAAAGAATATAACAGAAATATTGGAAATGAAGATTTCAATATATCAAATAAAAAATCAATTGAAAACCTCAACAATGCCATTGAAAGTCTCAACAGATCTGATCAAGTTCACAATAGAATATCTGAGCTTGAAGACAGATCATTTAAATATTCCATTCAAAAAAAGAAAGAAAAAAAGGAGGAAGAATGTATTTAACAACTGTGTTACACCATTAAAAAAACAAACATTCACATCTCCAGTATACTCAATAATATAATAGCAGAAAACTTTTCTAATCTTTCAAAGTTATATCCATGTGCAAGAAGCTTAGGGTAGATGTAACCAGAAAAGACCTTTACCACATCATATTATAATCCAACTGTCAAAAATATAAGAAAAAGAAAAATGCGCAAGAGAAAAGCACCAGTCACATTTAAGTATATCCCTATTTGACTTAATAGCAAATTTCTTAGCAGAAAACCTAAAGGCAAGGACGAAGTAGAGTAATATGTTCCATGTCCTGAGAGAAATAACTGTCATCCAAGATTACTATGCCCAGTAAGGTTATCCTTCAGAAATTAGGAGAAATAAAGCTCCATTGACAAGCAAACATTGAGGGAATTTCATAATCACCATATCAGCCTTACAAGAGACACTTACAGGGCTACTGTCTCTAAAAGTGAAAAATAGCTACCATAATGGTTAATTTGAATTGTCATCTTGATTATCAATATGCCTGTAAGATTGGGAGGCCCCTAAAATTGAATCTTCTGGGTGTGTTAATGAGGGTGTTTCTAGGAATGATTGATATGTGAGTTAGAGAAATTAAGTGAAGACCCATCGTAAGCGTGGCAGCACCCTCCAATAGGTTGGAGGCTTGGATGGAATAAAAGCCAGATGGATGAGAAAGCAGCCGCAGATGCAAGTCTGATTCTTCTTGCACAGTTCTTGATTGGTTCTCTGTATATGAGACTCCAGCTCCTTCACACTTCCTAAGTGGCCTATGTTCAGCCTTTATTCAAGGAATCTCCAGATCTTTGTTCCAGACAGGGATAACATCCTTGATCCTTTGATTCTGAGGCTTCAGTATCTTGACTGCACCGCTACTGGTTCTTCCTGCTCTCCAGCCTCGGTGGCTACTGTGGGACTATCCAGCCTCCAGTGGCATAAGTCAATCTAATATTTATATCCTGTTACTCCTGTTCTACAGCAAACCAATTCTTGAAAAACGCACCAAAATTTTACACTCTAGAAAAGAAAGCTTTTCTAATAAATGGTCCTCAAAGATCTGGATATCCGCAAGAAGAATGTTGAAATTTGACCCTTTTTCTCACCCTGTACAAAAATCAACTTAAAATGGATCACACAGGGGCTGGAGTGGTGGCTCAGTGGTTTTGGTGCTTGCCTGGCAAGCACGAGGACCCAGGTTCAAACCCCAGCACCACGTACACAACTAAGTGTTGGATCAACTAAGGCCATGTGAAAAACTAAATAAAGTTCTTTCTCTCTTTCTCTGTCTCTCACACTGTCTCTCTCTCTTTTAAAAAAAAAAATTGGATCACACATAAATGTAAGGCCAGAAACTCTGAAACTACTAGAAGGAAAACGTTGGGGAATCACTTCAAAGCATTTGGACTAGCAATGATTTTCTGCATTAGGAACCAAAATGCACAGAAGAGCAAGTGAAAATTGACAAATGGGTTTGCATCAAATACAAAAATTTCAGCATAATAAAGGTAACAACAGAAGGAAAAGACATCCTACTGAACGTAAGAAACTATGCCACTATTTCACAGAAGGTTAATATATAGACTATATAAAGAAATAAAATAGCAACAACAATGAAACACAAGTAATACAATTAGAAAAAGGGCAATATACCTGAAGAGACTTTTTTTTCAGAAAAAGAAATACAAATGGCCAATAGGTTCACATACGAACATGAAAAAGTTAAGTATGATTCCTTTCATGAACTTTCCCTATTGCATTCATTCTTTCTCCACTTCCTTCCCCTTTGTCTATTACTCCATTCTTTTTCTTATTTTGGTTAGCTTCTACATATCAGAGAGAACATTTGACCTTTGGTTTTCACAAATGGGCAACAAATACACGAAAAAATAGTCAACATCTCTAGCAACTAGAAAAATGCAAAATAAAAGTTCTCTGAGATTTCACCTCACTCCGGTTAGAAGGGAATAATACAAACAACAATAATTGTTAGTGAGGACTTCGGGAAAAGGTTACACTTATATGTTGTTGGTGGGAATGGAAACTGGTACAATCACTCTGAAATACAATATGGAGATTCCTCAAAAAAACTAGAAATGGATTTACCGTTTGACACAGCTATCCACTCCTCGTTATATATCCAAAGGACCTAAAAGCAGCCTACTAGAGTGATGCAGCCACATCGTTGTTCATAGCAGCTCAATTCACAATAGCTAAGCTATGGAACCAATGAAGCAGCCCTTCAACTGATGAGTGGATAAAGAGAAATGGCATGTACATACCATGGAGTATTATTCAGCCATAAGGAAGAGTGACATGTCATTTGCAGCCAAATGGATGGAACTGGAGAATAACGAGCACTCTCTTATTAATGGACTTTTGTCTTGTTTCCATTTTGAAACTAGCATGAATTAAATCATTAATTAATTCATTAATTTATTAGCTTCTTGTTCTGTGCCGGAACTATGTACAGACATGTGTTCCTCTTTATCCTGGGAAAATACTTAGGAGTATAATGGTTGGCTTCTATGTCAAGCTTTTTTTGCCAGTTGTATTCCATGGGGGCTGCCCTATGTCACCACTTTCCAGCAATGTATGACAGCTGAACTTATTCCCTTGCATCTCCAGTATTTGCTCTTGCCAATCTCCTTAATTGTAGCCATTCTACTGGCTGTGTATTGCTATTTTATAATGATTGTACTTCAGATTCCCTAATAAATAATCATGTTGAGCATAAAGCACACATATTACACTGCCTAGAAAGCTCTTAAATGCTACTTTCAAAATATTAACACAGTGGAGTTGCAGTTAACATTAGATTTCAATGGCAAAAAGATATTTGAATTTCTCACCGTTTTTCAATGATTCAATATAATGCAGCATACATTTATTCTCTTATATTAATAAACCATTTAGAGATTTATCAGTTTTAGTAACTTGTATCTTTCCAATAATTTTTCAGTTTTATATAATTTGGCAAATTTATTGGACATAAATGACCATAATGTTCCCCTACTCTTTTGCTAATATCTGCAAAATGCAGATTAATGCTCCCTCTTTCATTCTTGACATCGATAATTTGTGTCTTCATTTTTTAGGTTCTTACCACATCACCCACTAATCTGATAGTTCCCTATTTTATATTTATATTTCTTTGGCTTCAGTACTTACCTTTATTAGTTAGTTCCTATTATTAACATTAAATTTAGTTTTTATTTTCTGTTCCTTGATTCTTTAAATTTCAGTATGGGTTATTATAAACCTTTCTCTTTTTTACAATACTAATTAAGCCTTACATTTTTATTTTTATTTTTAAATATTGTTCTAGGGTTTTCCAATATGTATTTGTAACTTATCCTCTGCCCTCAGATAATGTTTCCTCACTTCACATACAGCGTAAAAAATACCTTACAAAAAATCATATCCCCAATCCTTGTGCTTTTTTCATATTTCCAATTTATAATATTATACCTCTGCTACAAAGCCACAATGCATTCTATTATTTTCTTTTAAAGTAATTTATCTTTCACAGATATTAAAAAGAAAATAATGATGACATTATATTTCTCATATATTTACCAATTCCAACACTATTAGTTTGAGCAAATCTACATTTCGATCTGTTATTATTGTCCTTCAACCTGAAGAATTTTTCTAAGACTTCCTGCAGCACAAGTCAGTCACTGACATATTCTCATTGCTTTTGTTTGTTTAAGAATCTTTACGTTTGAAGTTCACTATTGCTAAATACAGAATTTTGGGTTGATGGAGTTTTTTTCTCTTAGCATTTTGAAGATATTAGTCTGTTAATTTCTGGCTTGGGTTATTGTCTCCTTTCTCTAAATAATTTGCTTTTCATTTTGTGTCAAATTTCTTGCATTAGAAATTTTCGTTGACTGCTAATATTTATCAATTTGGTTAACACGTGCCAAGGTATTTTTTTAACTTGGTGTCTGCTTAATTGGAATTTACTAAGCTTCCACAATGTGAATACACACATACACACACACACACACACACATATGTATACACCAATATAATATACACATATATACACACACATACATTTATATATCAATATATACCTATATATATATATATATATATATATATATATATATATATATATATATACCAAGTTAAGGTCATTAACATTCTTATGCACCCTCTACTTTCTTCTGAGATTCCAATCACACTTGTAGAAATGCTTCATATCACCAACAGACAACTTAGAATTGAGGCAGAATAATAAGCTAAGAAAGCATTGTTTAGATACCGTAACCTTTTTCTCACCTGCAGCCATCTGACATATATAAAAATGTAGATAAACTTCAAAAATAAAGATTTTTATATACAAATCTAGATGTTACATTTGCCATGGGTTCTTTTAAACATCTGAATATAATTATCACAGATATTGTAAAATCCTATTTATTAATTTTATTATTACTATCATTTGAGATCTGTTTGTAATCACTGAATCTTCCCCTATCATGTGTCAAATTTCCCATGTTTTCATATAGTCATTCTTGACTGGCTATAGGATATTATGAATTTTACATGATTGAATATTAGATTTACTTTGTCTCTGTTTATGGGAGGTTTATTCTGTTGATGTATTAGCTATTGCTGAGCATCTTGATCCTTTTGAGGCATGCTTTAAGTTCTGCCTAGCTATGACTCTAACGCTAGTTTAGTCTTACTACTATATATCTCCGTTTAGATATTTATCATGGCAGCACCTCACTTTTGGACAGTTATTTATTAAAGCATGACAAATTACCGCCAAAATATAGAAATTTAACACACACACACCACTATTATCTCACAGTGTCTGTTGAACAGGAGTTTGGGCACAGTTGCCTCTGGCTTACTGTGTCCCCTAAGGCTATATCCAAATGTCAGCCACGGATATAGTCATGTCAAAGTTTGACTGTGGAGGATGCTCTTCTTAACTCATTCATGTGGCTGTTCACAAGAGTTAATAATTGTAGATCACCCTCAGTTCCTTGCCACATGGGTTCTCGCCATTACACAGCTCACACTGAGACAATTGTCTTCCATCAGAGCAAGTCAGGAAGAGATCAAGAAAGAAACAAGTTGTATATAAGCCAGCAAGTTTTCCACTCTAATCTCAGAAAAATGCCTCCTCATTATTGCTGTATTCTATTCATTACAGGCAAGTCACTACGTTCTGCTTGCACTGAAAGGAAGGAGGGTACAAAATTTCATGAATATCGGAAGTAGATCAGAGGAAGCAACTTAGAAATTGCATGCCACAGACCTACTACTAAGGTGGAACTGCCATTAGGTGTCTACAGAATGCCCCAGATGCTCAAATGAAGAGTCAGCAATGTGGGTGCTCAGACTTCAGTATCATCCAAATCCAAATGAGCTCTGGGAATTGTTTAGTTTACTCCCTGATCACTCTCTGCCTGACCTTATGGACTTAATGTCTGACAAATTTTGCTTGGTATTTAGTAACAGACACAAGGGGACTATTATATAGCTCTCTGGAGCTGTTTCTTTGCATAGCTTCCTTCTTTTTGAAATTCTGTCCTCTGAATGACAGCCACCTCAGCCTCCCCCAGCTCTGCTCCATGCCTCCTTCACTAGGTGAGACCATTATGTTCTACTTTGTATTCCCTTCCTTCACAGTGCTCTGGAGCACAAGATAGAAAGCCAGGGCAACTGCAGGGCTCACCTCATTTGTTCCCTCATCTCAGGGCCCATAATTCATGCTGCCTGATGTCCCCTATTTGGACACAAATGTGTCATCTATTATGCTTAATTTCCTAGATGTTTATGGGAGGATGGCCAGTCTGGTTCCAATTTCTCCACCATACAAAGAACAGCAATCACTCAGGGATTTTGAATCGGCTTACTCTTCAGATACTCTATATGGTATAGCTAGAATATCTTTAAATAAAACAAATATTAGCCCTATTTAAATAAATAATAAAATAAGGCTTAAATGTTGAAAAGAAACCAAATAGTAGTTTAGCTTCTCCACAAGTGTGATTTTTATATATTTCCTTAATATAACAAGATACCTTTAAAGTATAATTTTTATTTACAAAAGAAAATCTTTCTAGAGCACATATTAGCTCCATTATTTTTTTAAAAAAAGTAACAGGATATGTGTCCTCTAAGATAATATAATTCATTAAACATGTGCAAACATAAAAACATGATAGGGCTCCCATAGTTAGTTACCATCTCTATTCACCTTAAAATCCTAAAAATAACTTAGGCAGACAATTTCCCCCCACTTTTCCCTTTATGTTAATTGTACTTTCAAAGGTTGATAAATGAAACGTTTGTCAGATTAATAATAGCTGAACCTCTGCTCTGTAAAATTCTCAATATTTTCCTTTTATTGTAGTCCATTTATCACACAGGTATCTATCAAATCTGAGACATTTAAAGTTAATTAAACAAGAAAGAAAAATTTCCTTTCGTGTGTGTTTGTTTGCTTCTTGCTGTTGCATCTAGAACAGCTGTAGTACTCATTTCCCCTTACTCTTTTTATGTAGCAAGTAGCCAGGGCAAAGGATTATGTAGTTACTCTAATTTCTACACTGTTAAAGTTGCAAAGCAAATATTCTTCCTGGGTGCAGGTGCGGTGGACAGACAAATTCAGCCAGGTTGTGCATGCAGGAAGAAGATAGTTACTATCAGGAAACTGTGATAAAAGAACAGTAATCACACAGCTATTCCTTCTTCCCTTACCATTGCTCAGGCTTAGCCTCTGTAAAATGTTTGAAAAGTATATAGATAATTCAGACCCACCAAAGTGCACTCATGAAAGCCTCTCAAGACACAGTTCAAATTAGAAAGATTCAAAATTTGGTATTTTACAGTACTTTTTAACATTGTTTTGTGTCCAGTTAAATAATGGACAAAGAAATGATGACTAAGTTATTTCTTGCACAGTAGGATAACTGACTATAAGAAATAACACTATATCTTGTAAAGCTAGAAATAAAATTTTAAGAATTTCTCCAGTTCTTTAACAAAGAAATGCCAAATGTTTGAATACAAAGATATTTAACTGATTTAAAAATTATACAATGTATACATAAGCCTCAAAGCATGGTAGCCCATTAATAGAATTATATGTTTTTATTTATCAGCTAAAATAAATTTCAAAATTACACTAATAAAGAAAGGGTACTAAGTATGGGGATATTATACTCTATGTGCTTATCAATCTTTGAAAGAAATTTATACTGGGCAAATGACAGTAGTCCAATATAAAATCCCTATTTTGTCGCTACAGTCTCCCCTCTCTTTGCTGTCGTGTTTTATGACCCTTGTTACATTGGTAGGGAGCACTTTAAAATTTAACTTTGGGTTGAAAAGGCTAATTTTTAGATTGGATCAGAACTGAAAGTAGTTCTTAAATTGCCTTGGAGTGATGACTGTCAGGATAGTTCTAAAGTAATATTTTTAAGCACGCTCCTGGGCTGGTACTGCTGAAGGTTTAACTGCATACACTGCTTTACCCTATCTAGAGGACTAATGTAGTCAGACTCTTGCTATAATCTAAAAGAGAAGCCAGAGTGCCCAATTTAAAAAGATGAAAAGATTAAGAAAAAATCCTTAACAGTTAAAAATAAATACTATGTTTGGAAATTTGTTTTTATTAATAAATTCTTGTTTGGATATTAATAACAGTCATATCTTTAGAAAATGAGTTGAGGTCACTGCAGTAACACTGCAGTGCTAAGTGGAACCTGTCCATCCCCTATGTTCCCATCATGACTTGCCAATGGAATGTTTGCATATTTTGCATGTTCCAACCTTTTAGTATTCTAAAGTGGAATACTAAAAAAAAATCTTCAGCACAGAATTGGGCAACTGTGTTTGACAGTGAGTATCCAATCCTGCCTACTCTGAGAGTTATTGAATTCTCTGCTAAATGTGGAGGGAGCAGACAGCTGCTTCTGTTGTTTCTCTTCCCACAGCACAGCAGTGAATTTAAACATGATGGTGGCATTTGAATGCAAAAGCATATCCATTCCTCTCCTCACTGAAATTGAAGCACCAGCAAATATGTAACATTGCCTGGCTTAATCAATTGTAATTTAATTAACATATCATTATTTAAACTGGAAATTGTTTGTTTTCATAGATTGAGTTAAATCATCTTTTGCGAATAATTTTAAAATAAAATTTGGACTGAACCACACAGAAACCTAGGAGTATGGAAATGAAATTTGATTATAGTTGAGAAAATTTAAAGAAAAATAATAATAAAATATTCTTGCCTAATGAATATCACTTAATTTTCAAATTTATCTCAATGTTCTAAGAATACATCAATTGCTCAGATTAAAAATAAAATTACCTTTAGAATTCTCATAATGGGAATCTAAAGAGGCTAATTTCACTGTGAATAATATCTTGTTCAACCTTTTATTTTTCATTTAAAAAAATCTCATTATTTTTAGAGACTCTTAGCAAGAAAAATGAATAGAATAATAGTTTGTAAAAATCCATTTTCACAACAGTTTGTTAAATAAAATATTATAAATTGAGTTCCATTTCCAAATAACTATTTATAGGTGGCTTGAAAAATATACCTTAAACTGTTACTTTTTAATAAAATGTGAGCTCTTGGCATAGATAACACCCATATAAATATTTAATCCGCTTCTGTATTTACAACAATATTTGCCAATAGTTTCAGGTTATAAAGAGCAGAAATACAGACATTGGTCACAAATCATCTAAGGCAACAAGAAAATAAAATGTTCATTTGACAGTTGTCTTTATGCAACATAAAGAGCAATTCCATTGACTTTATCTGAGATAACCAGTGGTTTTGTGTGTGTGTGTGCGCGCACATGTGCATTTGTCTAGTTTTCTAGTATAAGAATTATTATCTAGAAAAAAATGAAAAATTATCAAAACGTGGTTCCTAACTAACTCCAGCAGTTTTTGAGGCGTTAAGTATCCCACTTATTCCTGGATGCAAGCAAGCCTCTGTGCATCAACCCAAGACGCTCTGCTCCTCTCCCCACATGCCCTATCTATACCTCCTATAGTGTAGAATTTTTGAGCTTGGATATACTTTGACTTTTTCAGTATGTGCAGCTGGATTGCCCTCAGCCCCCACATTCATGAATAATTAACCTGCATGTTTCTAGCACAGGATGTTGTAATGGCTTATTTGGTTTATTTAACTATTGTTATTATTTTTATATGTTCCAAATTTAGCATGGAAAAATCAGTTTCAAAATAGTTTAATTTGGTAAGGTGAGTCACAAATGTGTTGCTATGTTTGTTTTGAGTAGTACTGAAATGAATTTTGTAATTTTCAGTGTTTCTGGTATTAGAACAAACAAGTCAGGCTCCTGTAGCTAACTTGGGCTTTTTAAGAGCATGGCATTAGCACTCAACAAGTTTTGGAGCTTGCAGTCTGAGCTCAAATCCTGCTTTGCTTTGCACCAACAATATAGTTCAGGATATGCAACTTTATCTATTTGTATCTGATTCTCTATCTATCAGATAAAATGCATAATAGTGATGCTACTATTATTAATTACTCTGAGAAGTAAATGACTTCAATCTGATGAGTGCTGTGCATGGTATCTGACACATGATACCCAATACTCAGTGACAAGGGATGAGTTAAAAATGTATAGCAGTTTTCAAATATAAAACGAGTGAAGCTCGTTCTGAAAAATATGTTTTAATACCTGTAAGTTTACTTTTCAAAATAACCTTCAGATTGTAGAATAACAACATAGGACAAAAATTTAAGAAACCTTGATCTAATGACATTTCTACTAATGTCTGACTAATAATAGACCAATCACTCAATATCTCAAGAGTTATGGTTTTATCCACAAATATTGAAAAATCTCAGGTTTTATTCCAGCTATGACATTTCTTATTGAGGCAAACTCTTTTTTAGGTCAAATTGATACTTTAAACAGATATAATTTTAAATTGATACATAAAAAGTACATACTTATGAGGTCCTGATATACTGTTGGGATACTTGTGTCAATGATACTTTGGAAAATATTTAAATCATGTTAAATATATCTCCTTGAACAATTATTCTTGGGGCTGGAGCAGCCGCTCAGCAGTTATAGCACTTGCCTGGCATGCCTGAGGACACAGGCACCCCAGCACCACATACACAATGTGACATGAAAAACTCAATAGAATTGATTCTATCTGTCCCTCTCTCTTTTTTTAAAAAAAAAATTATTCTTTAGGGTGAAAACTGTCAAAATCCTTTCTTCTCACTTTTTGAAACGTATAGTGTGTTACTGTAATTTACAGTCACCCTACTATGCAATTCTACCCAGACCTTACAGCTCTAATTGGGACTCAGTGTCCGTTGACCAAATTTTCCCCATCCTTAGGCCCACACTCTTCCCCAACCTCTGGTAACCATCATTCCACTCTCAAATTCTCAGAGATCAACTTTTTCAGAGTCCACATATGAATGACATCATATGGTATTTGTCTTTCTCTGCCTGGCTTATTGCATTTAATGTAACAATCTCATTTCATTCATGTTACCATAAATGGCAGGATTTCATTCCTATGGCTGAATGGAAAGAGGTAGGAAAAATGCAGATAACTCATGAAGTATTATTAAATAAGGATCTTGAACCTTAATAGACATGCTACATAATATTTACATAAATATCTGGATTAAATTTCTAAGAACCAAGAAAAATAAATTAAGAAAATTAGAGCACAGAACTGGAGATTTTGGTCATATTAGGAAATCTAAACAATATTTCAATTATTATTATCTTCCTGTTTTAGGGAAAACTCATCAAGTATTATTTTAAGAGTCTAGACAAGTTTTGTTCATGATTAACTGAATGAGACCATTGACCCAGTGCAACAATACAACTCAAATAAATGATTACTGCACAAAATGATGTTTTATAAGGGCAAGGATTATCTTACCTTCTTCAGAAATTGCTTAGGGCTTAGTAAACATCTGTTTCGGATGACATTTTATTTTTGAGAGTTGAAACAGTCATTTGGTAAACAGTCTTTTTAGATACACTTTGACCATTTCCAATTACCTCCCCTTCATCAGTCCCTCCTCATATGGATTTTGAGTACTCCATTGCACTGAGCAGGTTGAAGGCAAGCTTGCATTCTCCAGGAGGCCTCTCATGAAGTTGGAAGTGAGATGTCTGTAGTGGGATTGCTGTGTGGGTACAGAGAGTGGCCCACAGATGGAAACTGCAACAACACAGGAGAAACTGAAACTGGAACAAGTCACCAGGAAGTGATCAAATGACCCAGACACATTCACTGTAGGGGAACAAGTCCACTTGGTGTATATTTTAGCAGCAAATATTTATAAGAAACTCAATGATGGACAAAACAAAGCACACCTATCTCCTCTTGGAAGGCAAAACTACCCAGACCCTGATGCCTACTTAGGAAGGACGAGGGAAGAATGATAGAGAGCAAGTTGGACTTTGATTTGACTGTCTGAAAAGAGATCATGTAACTTGGAAGAATCCAAGAAATTATTGTATAAGAAAATTTAAGTCATTCTTCTATAACAAACTTAGCTAGAAGACCATGGGCTGTCAATTAAATTTCTTATACTTCCAATATGTTGACATTTTCATTTTCAACTATGCCATATTTTTATGTTACCTAAAAATGCATACCATTAAACTAGCATTGAATGCTTAATGAATAACTCATTCTATTACATTTTCCTTTTCAAAAAGTGAAGGAGAATTAATGATTGTCAGTGACTCTAGTGAGATGGAAGCATAAGGCTGTCTTACTAGCTCAGGGTAAAATAACAAAGCACCATAGACAGGGTGACTTAAACAATACAAACGTTTCTTCTTTGTGCTCTGGATGCTGAAATCAGAGTGCCAGCATGGCTGGGGTCTGGTGACAGCTCTCTTTCTGACTTGCAGTTGTTCTCCTTCTTACTGTGTCCTCACAGTACAAAGAGCAGAGAAAGCAAGAGCAAGCTCTCCAGTGCCTCTTATTATAAGAACACCAATCCCATCATGAAGGCCTCGCCCTCATGACCTCATCTAAACCAAATTCTATCCCTAAGAGCCCATGTCCAAATGCCATCACAAAGTAGTGGTGGTGTTCAGGGCTTGGACAGATAAATTTGGGCAGAATCAATTTAGTTTACAGAATACTCCCTAAATGAGAAGTTACAAAATTTGATTCATTTCTCCACTGTCAGTAAAAATGAATAAAGAAGACTAATAATTCAAAACGGTGGATGAAGAGCAGGTATACAGATAGAGAACACCCAGGAGCCTGACTGTTCCATGCTTGACCAGGTGAATGCCGCCAAGGGACCACTGAAGTCAGCCAGATCCAAAAACAGCTCCAATCACCTTAGTGAAAGCCCACAGCATCTTTAAGACACCTCAGGAGCATGCTGTGACCCACTTTATAAAGTACAGCATTAGTTCCAGCAGTACCAAAATGAATGCTTGGCCAGTTGCCAGATTCTCCAAGAAAATGTATTTTAATAGTGCCGTTTCAGGAAGTATGTCCTGTAACTTGAATAAACTAGGAAAATTATTTGGGAAAGCAGGCAGTCTGAGTCATACTCCTCCACTATCATTTTTACATAATTTTTCTCTTATTTGTTTTCATGATATTTGGGGAAGATAAGGCACAGTTTTTATAAAGCATCTATTTAAAAAGAGGAATATCCTAAGGGTAACCCCAAGTCAAATGATGAAAACTCAGTTGCAAACTTATTCCATATAATGACAAATTCCCTTTGCTAACATTGTAGATTCTATGTCCTAGACCCTCCACTGTCACTAAATAGCTATCTGACAATGGTCGATAACTAAAGTCTAGGATCCTAAGTTTAGTTAGTTGATAGGACTAAAATAACTCCTTTCTTTTCTTCTCTACTTGTTTTATATGAATACTCAATAAGGTGATGCCACTAAGAAATCAAACAAGTAGGTAACAACATGTGGGTGTAAGGTTTTGTTTATTTTTTTTCTTCTTCTTTATGTTACCTCAAAGTTGTCCTGATGGCTCTAAATCTAAGATAGATATGAGAAAAATATAAGTGAAAAATCAAAATGAAATAATGTAGGAATATCAAAGAATAACTGGATATGTATTGAATAATTTGGGGAGTGACTGTAGCTTCATTCTATTTTAGCAATTTCAAGAATGAACTTGCCAGGCCTGGAATGGTGGCTCAGCGGTTAAGTCCCTTGCAGGAATGCACAAGAGCATGGTTTCAAACCCCAGCACCATGTACACAATGATGTGTCAAAGCAATGACACCACATGAAAAACTAAATAAAAATTTGATTTTCTCTTTATCTCTCACAGTCCCTCTTTCTTAAAATAAAATAAAAATGCCACTCCTAGAGATTTGCCTCCAATTTTTGTCTTCAAGAATCACAGACTAGAGCATGGAAGGCATACCACCCTGGCTGGTAGCATTTCCATCAGAATCTTTTTTGATCTCTGGTGGTGCTTCTTACAAATAAGAAAACTCAGTTGCATTAGTGTTTGGCTTGCCATCTTGAAATCTGCACCATTAAAGCTAAAGGTTCATCCTCAGCTCCCTCTTCCCCTAGTGACCATAGTTGTAATCACTGGGGCATGAACAAGTCTGCTGTCCTTTATCCCTTACTATTCTGGATGGATTATTTCAAATTTATAATTGCTTAAGTTTGTAAGAAGGTACTTATTGCATAAATTGGGTAATTAATTGACATCCCAGCCCCTCTACAAAAATAAAATGTGATGCCTTGTGGCTTAGCACTTTAGTTTTAACAACAATTTAAACAAAGTTTACAAGTGTGATAAAGACTAGAAATGGTCTCATATTAATTCAGGTTCACATTTGCACTAAAAGAATCTCAAGTCAGTTTGTCTTGCAGCCAAATAAGTTTCAGAAGTTTTGATGTTTAGAGATTTTGGGGTTTCAGAAATATAGGTAAAAGATTATATGAATCTGTAGAAGGAAAAAAATGAGGATCACATTTAATACTCAGCAACAAACCAAACACAAATGCAAGCTATTCCAAGATAGAAAAAAATGAATCACTTCTTAGCTTCCATACTTCTGAAGTCTGTATTTGATATTAGTTTTCCAAAGGTTATTCATGGATTTTACACAATTAAGAAAAGACTTACAGATCACATGGTTAGCTTTGTTTCTTAATAATAAGCTTTTTGTATGGAGGATCAAAACATGAATTTTGGAGTCAACTAGATAGATTTCCTACTTCTGCTTCTTACTGATAGTACAAACCTGGGCAAATTCTTTCATTTCTTATCCTAAGTACTCATTTGCAAAGTGGACAATATAATACTCCTTCCAGC
Source organism: Aplodontia rufa (assembly GCA_004027875.1). NCBI lineage: Eukaryota > Metazoa > Chordata > Mammalia > Rodentia > Aplodontiidae > Aplodontia > Aplodontia rufa. The sequence continues at coordinate 19,622 of PVKS010003420.1, read as the reverse complement.
CATGCATGTTCAGTATTTACTATTGATTGCATGCCTGATTAGTGATGGGCACTGTTCTGGACACCGGGAATATAGTTAGTGCTTCAGCTGGCCTCTTGATGTAGAGTTGAAAATTGCTATTACTATTATCTAGTGGTAGAATCATAAGAGCATCTCAGCACTCTGGGTTCATAGTCCATTTATGCTTTAAGAAAAATAAGGAAGGTGCATAAAGAACACGATGTGGTTTACCCAAGAGTAACTTTAGATTTGCAAATCTTCTAGTGAGTCTCTCGTTCATATTGAGGTTCTTGGCTTTATGCAACCATCAAAATGCCCTAGTCTTGGGACATGTCTCACATAAATTGGTGGAATCTCAGAAATTGCCTAAACTACTGACTACTCACGTTCACAAATCTGTCAGGAACATCCCTTTAATATACTTAGTCATTTGTATCTTAGTTGCATTAACTAACATATTATTGCTAATTGGATACAGCTATTTCCAATGACAGTGTTCCACTGTTTCCATAACTGCAATGATGTAATACCACTTTTGCGGGAGAGAAACATAATGGAAAACACAAATATTTTTTTAGATAGTGAAAGAAAGTTTTAATTCTGGAATACCAGTGCACTGTCAACACATTGTCAGCAACTCACATGTTCTGTTAGTTTAGGTACTGTATTAAAGGAATCAGCAAGGTATTATTTCTGTTGTATATGAAATTGAACATTTCTCCTTTACAATTATTGCCTGTATTGGACTTTGAAAATCTTAATCACTTCATGTGTAAGATAGTGCTGTTTTATGTGTTAACTTTAAATTTAAAACAACAGATAAGAGACCAAAGGTAATTCTTACTCAAATAAGGTATAATGGATCCACTTTTCTTTCCACTGGAACTTTTCTCTAATTGAAAGCTGGCTGTGGAATTTTTATAGCATGTGGGAGCAAACTGACAGTCATCTTAACAGAAATGTTCCCTGCTTTGTCTCAAATCCCAGAAGCAAATAGATAAACTGAAAGCATACCAGTGAGTCAGGATACTAGTTCCTTAAAGTGAAACAACACTCAATTTATTTGAAATATTTGAAGGAGCTAGATAACATGAGCTAGATGATTAATGTCTTAAAGTTATTCAAATTCAGATTACGACATAGCTGATGTATAGCCTCCATTTAGTTTGTTAGATCTAACTTTTAAAAGCCTTTTCATATTTTAATATAATAATATTTTTCAGGAACAAGTAGTTGATGGGACTATATCATTTTTATTTTCAAAATTCTCTAACAAAATCCTTTTGCTAAGATGAATCTTATTTCTCTATTGAACAGTGATATTTCTCAGGGAAATTTTTCAGAAATTCTTGAAGATTGCAGAAATTATCACCATAGGTGTTAGAAATTTTGACATCATGTGTTTCAAAAGATGTGATGCTAAAAAAATATGGCTTGTAAGACTGGTGCAGTGACACGTACCTATAATCACAGCTACTCAGGAGGCTGAGGCAGGAGGATTGTAAATTTATGGATAACCTGGGCAATTTAGTGAGACTGTGTCTTACAATTAAAAATTTTAAAATGGAGGGCTGGAGCTCAGCGATTGTGGCACTTGCCTGGCATGCACGAGTACACTAGTTCAAACCCTAGCACCACATACACAATGAAGTCTTTGAGCAACAAAAGCCACATGAAAAACTAAATTTAAAAAGTTGATTCTTTCTCTCTCTCTCTCTCTCTCTGTTTCTCTCACTGTCCCTCTCTCTTAAAAAAAAAAAAAACTTAAATGGTATGGGGTTGTAGCCCAATTGCGGAAGGCTTGCCTACCATGTGCAAGGCCCTAGGTTCAATCCCCAGTGAGCACAGGGTGTACGTGTGACTGCACACACACTCAAAAGTCTGCTAAGGAACTCTCAAGTAACAAGGAATCTTAAGCAGGAAAAAAGGAAGTGTGAATGAACATGATTTTCCTTCATTTTGTCTTTGAAACAGAACACTCTGTATTGATTGTGAGAAACCATTAGATTCTAGATGCTCTGAGCAAAAGAGATACAGTGAACACAGGGGTACCACCTTCTCTGGTCCTCTGCATGAGGTTGCTCCCTGGGTAAGTTTTAATTAGAGCTATGAGGCATGGTTTGGAAATTGGTTTGGGTCCATTATGATGGCTTTGTTCCCATGGTGACACTCTTCAAGGTGATAGAATCTGTAGGAGGGGCCTAGTGGATGGTCCTCGGGTTAAAGGGTATTGTGGAACCCCGTGTCTCTTCCTGTTCTCTCTTTCTCTACTCTAGTTTGAGATACAATTATGATTGCTCCAACAAAACCTCCCATAACTGCCATCTGCTGCTGTCAACAGAAGCTAGAACAAAGGGGCTGCCTAAACTTGGACTTGAACCTTCAAAACTATGAGCTTAATAAACCCTTTCTGTTCAGCAAATTAGTTGCCTCAGATATTTCATTGCAGAAACACAACCCTGATTATACAAGGAAGTACTGTCTAAATCAAACAGCAAATTATGACCTCAGAAACACAATAAGGTAATTATTTATGAAGGAACATATATAATTTCTAAGAATAATATTGATAAATATTAACATAGAAGAAAGTCTGAAAATGTCTTAATTCAATTTTCGAATTAGAATATGTGCCCTACTTTTTATGATGTAGAAAATGTCATACAAACTTAGAGACTTTCTTCTCAATAATATAGGGTACTTTGAATATGAAAACCAAACTGTTAGTATTACTTGCCACCTTAGACATTGTTATATTTAATAGAGTAGCACAAAGCTGCATAAATAGCTCTTCAATGACTCGTAAAGATCAAGTGAGTAGTTTGAACTAGAAAGTCAATATTGTTATATACACATATGACAGCCTCTGAGAATACAATTTATTTCTTATGAGACTCTGCCTCAATGTACAATCTTCTCTTGTCAAACAGACCTATGAACTATTATGTTAGTACAATTTTTTTCTTTTTGATTATTGAAATCTCAGACCAGCCACACATAGAAACCCATAATAGGAGAAGTTGCTTACTCCTTTTGAAAGAACAATTTATACAATTAGTAGGATACAGTAGAAAATAAGAAAGTATAACCCCCATTTATATACAAACATTTCAAGGTACATAATTGGTAGTACTCTACCAATAGATACTACATGGCAAAAGCAAAAATGTTATTTTCTAAGGATGTGAAAGGAAAGTAGGTCTGAGAGAAAGAGGGCAGAATTATTTTTCATGCCTGCTTGGTAATACTCACAGGCCAGGAAAAAAAATAAACCAATCTGTCTCCAAGGATCAGAGCCCCAAAGAAAGACCTAATTAGAATCCATGTGACAGCACTAAAGGTGAATAAGGGATGAAGAAGCAGAAATGTAGCAGTCATTTTTGCTGCAGTATTTTATTTTCCCTTGAGTAGTTACACCAAACGATTGGAAAGTGCATTGCTCTACTTTTAATATAGTTTAACAGTCTGGTTGTAAAGTTATGAAGTCATTCCAGACAGTCACATGCAAGTTATGCAAGCCACTGAAGACGGGTGCAACCTGAATTTCTGAGCTTTTTCACATGTTATTTGTTCTTGGATATGGAATGGGTTAGGGCACTATGCTTAAAGAGATCAAATGGACTTTCTATTGGCTCACTAAAAATTAGATGGAAAAAAAGTATTAATCCCTGATTCAGAAGAATCTTAGAAGTTTGCTGTAACTATATTCTCTAACAGTCTGAACAGTATGTATGTGCTGAATTATGGTCAAATCCATTTGTACCTCTGTTGCTTTTGGATGGTTTAACCAGAGCTCTACTCTTTAAAAGAGCACAAATAAAAGAGCACACATAAGACAGAATCAAGTGTTTGCATTTCCAAGGAGGTTTCTCTTATATGAATAGTAGAAATAGGTAGTCTGAAATAGCTACAGAAGATGTCATTTAATCTTTTTGTTAGTTATAACAAAAGTGCCAATGTTGGCATGACAAGAAAGATTAGGATTTTTTTAGATATTCATAAATTATAGCTAAAATTTGCATTAGTTGGCTGCACACAGTTTGAACTCTAAGCTTACCACATTTTTTGTGTGTATTTTAAGTTCATGAGAAGCTTTCCACACTGACCACAGGGTCACATGCTGGTTTTTGATGATGGGAACATGGTGATGGTATTTCTTCAAATTCCTGAAGATGGCTGTAATAAACATCCAGATTTGAGAACTATTGGTCTAAATTAAGAATTCTTTTTGAACTTCATTCTAGATGTGTATCTGTTTGTTCCTAAGTAAATAAAAAGTATAAAAACCATAGTTTATGTGATTAGATTTGTAGTTAAGAAAGTTTTAAATGAGTATTCTTTCCAAATACTAACCTCTTGATCATATCAACATGTAAGATGGACTTATTTAGGAATTTTCTACCAATTTCTGACAAATATATTAAGCATTTAAAAAACTCCACTTCAAAAGTAATCAACTAACTCTACGTTGAATCAAGTCATTTTTTAATGTATACAACTAAAACTATGACTGACATGGCAATACCTAATAGTTTTCAGGGTTAGAAAAATATCATTGTGTTGCAAAAGCAATTTTAAAAAATAGTATACCTAGTATGGCACAATATTTGTGTGAAATCCTGTCCAATCATTTACTAGAAACCTATTTCATTATAAGGTGTACAGCACTTTACAGGTTGTTTCTTTAATTTTTCTTTCCATTGAATCTTTAAACCCACTCCGGCATCATCTTCCCCTATGATTAATCACACCTGCACTTTGTCCTTGCTCCTTTGATTTTCCCCAAATATCCTTCACATGCACAGATTTGGTTAAAATTTATGGAAATGATAGAGTTATTAGAAAAATGCATCATGAAATAAGCAATTAAACTTGAATGCTAATATCCCCATTCATATGCATGAGCGAATACTGTGCACATGTGTGTATAGAACACCTGCACTGGTTTTTTTTTTTTTCTCTGTTATTCTGGAATAATAAACACATTTTGAAAAAGGTGATTAACCTTTAATTTTAAAATGACAAAGAAATACAACACACACCGTGTGCTATTTTTATAATGACTGACAAAAAAAAAGTATCCTAAAACAAGTTTGAAAAATGTAATGTTACTAAAACTTTTCGTGTTTCATTTTCTTCATCTATAAAATAAACACCATGGTAGTGCTACCCCCATAGAACTCTTGTGCTGATTAAGGGTCAAGCACTAAGAACAGTGATTTACTGTACTAGGTAACCAATAAGTATTTGCTGCTTTATTATTTTTCTTTGTTCTTCCATTTAAAACTCCATGAATTTAAAGAATGAATTATTGCACATTAGTAAGCAAGATAGACAAAACAGGCGGTTTTGCCATACCAGATCTAAAACTATACTATAGAGCTGTAGTAACAAAGACAGCGTGCTACTGGTATCAAGATAGGAAAGAAGACCAATGGAATAGAATAGAAGACCCTAAAACAAACCCTCAAATCTTTAAACATCTTATTTTTGACAAGGGGAGACAAAATATTACAGGGAGGAGAGACAGCCTCTTCAACAAATGGTTCTGGACAAACTGGACAGCCACGTGCAGAAAGTTGAAATTAGACCCATATCTTTCTCCTTGCACAAGAATCAAATCAAAAGAGATGAAGGAGATAGGAATTAAACTAACTACCTTGCAACTGATGGAAGACAAATTAGGTCCAACACTTCAGCATTTGGGAGTAGGCAAAGACTTTCTCAACAGGTCTCCTAAAGTGAAGGATGTAAAGTCAAAAATCAGTGAATGAGTTGCCATAAAGCTAAAAAGCTTTTGCACTGCCAAGGAAACAATCAAAAGTTTCAAGAGGTTTCCTACAGAAATGGAAAGAATCATGGGCTATGATTCCTCTGAGAGAGGCTCATATCCAGAATCTACAAAATCCTCAAAAACCTCAACTACAAAAACACAAACAACCCAATTAATAAACAGGCCAAAGAGCTAAATAGAAATTTTTCTACAGAGGACATTGATCAATCCAATGAATACATGAGAAAGTGCTCTAAATCACTAGTAATCAGAGAAATGCAAATGAAAACTACATTAAGATATCACCTCACGCCAGTCAGAATGGCAAAGATGAAGAAAATAAACAATAATAGATGCTGGAGGGTTTGTGGAGAGATAGGCACACTAACACACTGTTGGTGGAGATGCAGACTGGTACAGCCCCTCTGGAAAGCAGTGTGGAGAATCCTCAAAAAACTAGGGATGAGCCCACCATAGGATCCTGCTATTCCACTCCTGGGTATTTTTCCAGGATTTAGAATCAGCACATTACAGCGACACAACAACATCTACGTTTATAGCAGCTCAATTTACAATAGCAAAATTATGGAAACAACCCGGATGTCCCTCACTGGATGAATGGATCCAAAAACTGTGGTACATATATACCATGGAATTTTAGACAGCAATTAGAAACAATGATATTACTGCCTTTGAAGGTAAATGGATGGCTATGGATGAAATTATGCTGAGTGAAATGAGCATAAGCCAGAAAACCAAGCGTCGAATGTCTTCACTCATCTGTGGAGGCTGGAACTAGACCCTGGCCATTGAGAAATGAGGTCTATTATCACATGTTAAATCTGGATAAACTGTAATGTTATACAACCTAATACATTTTTAGAAATGTTTTGGGAAGGGGAGGGGAGGGATAAAGGTGGGTAATGGGGGGCACTCTTGGGAGTAAATCAAATCTTCAGAATCTACATTCATATAATATTATTTCATTAAAAACTTATATGATTGTTCAAAAAATAAATTTCTCAATTAAAAAAAAGAATGAATTATAATAGTAGCTACACCACTAACCGTGAACTTACCTAAAAAATCCACCTTGTTTGTCCTCACTGATGCAAATCATAAACTGACCTCCAATCTAGATTTCTCAACAAGGAAATAAGAGTTTCTCAGAAGCAAGTTCAAATATAGTTGACGGTTCTCATTATTCAAGGATTCTATAATGACAAATTTGCCTACTTGCTCATATTTGTTTGTAACTTTCAAATTGATACAGCACTTTCACATTTATGTGTGGATGGGTGCAGAGCTGCAAAATATTTGAGTTTCATGTGTTCTGACGTTTTCAACTGTGGTCTAACAAGGTGATGCTCTGCTTTCTATCTCAGGTCTTGCAAACAAGTATCCTTTTAGTGGTCTGTTAATTGCCATATTTCTTTCAATTTTATGGTTGGCTGTTGCTTTTGACAATGCTGCTATTTAAAATGGCTCCCAAATATAGTTTTGAAGCATTGTGCCATATATTAAAATACAACCTTACAAAATTCATACATTGAAGCCCTACCTACTCTTTATATGACTGTACTGGGGATAGGATCTTGTAGAAGGTGATTAAGGTTAAATGCAGGAAAAGAGCCCTCACAGGAAATTGAACCAGTTAGAATCTTGACCTCCCAGTCTCAAGAAGTATGAGTGAGTCAATTTCTTATTATTGAAACCATCGCATCTGTGGTATTTTGGTACAGCAGGCCAACTAACATTGTCTAATGTTCCTAAGATACTGGATGGCTGTGCTTTGTCTTCTAAAGATAATGATTGAAGAAAATAGATGCTGGAGGGGTTGTGGAGACATAGGTACACTAGCACACTGTTGATGGAACTGCAGACTGGTACAGCCCCTCTGGAAAGCAGTGTGGAGAATCTTCAAAAAACTAGGGATGAACCCACCATATGATCCTGCTATTCCTCTACTGGGTATTTTTCCAGGGGACTTACAATCAGCACATTACATTGACACAGCAAAATCTATGTTCATAGCACCTCAATTTACAATAGGTATATTATGGAAGCAACCCAGATGTCCCTCACTGGATGAATGGATCCAAAAACTGTGGTACATATATACCATGGAGTTTTACTCAGCAATTAGAAATAATGATGTTGCAGCCTTTGAAGGTAAATGGACTGCTATGGAAGAAATCATGCTGAGTGAAGTCAGCATAACCCAGAGAACCAAGGGTCAAATACTTTCACTCATCTGTGTAGGCTGGTGCTAAACCCTGACCTTTGTTAAAGATGGTCAACTGTCATGTATTAAACCCTGAAAAGGTGTAGTGACATACAACCTAAGGCATTCATAGAGATGTACTGTGAAGGGGGGGGAAAGGGATAAGGTTGGGTAATTAGGGGGGGCTCAAGGGGGTAAATGTAATTTTCAGAATATAAATATATTGTTTCAGGGCTGGAGCAGTGGCTCAGTAGTTGTAATGCTTACCTGGCCTGCTTGAGGAACTGGGTTCAAATCCCAGTACCACATACACAACCAAGTGTCTGAAAACAAAGGCCGATGAAAAGTATATAAAATTGATTCTCTCGCTTTAAAAATAAATAAATATATATATATATTGTTTCATTGGAAAAATAAAAAAAAGCATAAAATTTTTTTAAAAATTTAAAAAACGATAATGATTGTATGGGATATGTTTCATTTGGGCATGAGTTATGGAATTTTGGGCTACAAATTCAATGTTAATGGATCAATAATACAATATAAATAGATGAAGAGAAACTTTGCCAGTCTATAGGTAAGGCCTCTCTGGAAAGTTCAAAATAGCATATAGAGTATATGATGAAGTTACGTAAAAGCAGGAGAAGCAAAAAACAGATGTGGATTTCTTAGAAGACAAACACCACAGGGAACAGCATGGTGATGAAAATGAAACACAGAAATCCATGTTTATGTTGGCCAAGGTCAGGAAATGTTAAAGTCTTTTCAGCTAGTGCTATCTATCTCATATATTTCAAAAGATAAAAAATGAATAAACTAGGAGGCAAAGGAGGTTCTGCAGGTCAGGGTCAGGAGGTTGCAGACTTTTTAGACTTTTTTTTAAATTACCTGCCACATGCAAAAACTTTTGTGGAATCCTGTAGGAAGCTTTTGACATCAGTGAGACTGGCCTCCTCTACAAGGATTTTGCACAATAAATCTATCTAAGAAAAAAGATCCCCAAAGTTCAAGCGTTTAAATCATTCAAAATTAATTAATCTTAATTATTCATAACAAATATGTTTACTGAAGTGTCTTTAAATGGAAGCAAATATAAAAAATGTTACATATTGATTGAAGAAAATGGGCGACCAAAGCACCAAAGGTTTACAAGAATCTATGCCTGTGTTTCTCCGAAGAGTAATGGTTACATATTTGTAATTCAATGTTCGCAGTGATATTAGATAATATAAATAACATTAATTGTGAAAATTAACTGTATCTGCCTTGGTAGCTACATTTTTTTCAAACAGGATCTGCATTCTGTTTTTACTTTACATTATTTTTCTCTATATGCTTAAATTTTCTCATTTAAGAAAAAAATCATTCATCATTATATCCAAGGACTTTTATTGGACTCTTTATCTCAGTTATTTTTTGCTTTTATTTTTTGTTGTTCTGCATAAATTTCTCAAATAATCATTTCTAGTGCTCTTTGTTCTTTCCCTGTATTCTGACAATATGTTTCATATACTTCTCCATTTTATGCCACTTCCTTGTGCATTTCTTTAGTATAGGATCACTGGTGATGAATTTTTGGGTTTTATTTTATCTGAAAGCACTTTCATTGTGCCATCATTCTTGAAATACATTTTTACTGCATATAAAACTCTGGATTGATAGATCTCTTGTTTCAGTATTTGGAAACTATTTTCAGCTATCTTTTAGAATCCAAAGTTTCTGAGGCAAAGACAATGGAATTATGAATCATTGTTCTTCTGAATGTAAAATATTGTTCTGGTTATTACCCAGTTTTATCTTTCTCTTTGATTTTCAACAAATATATGATTCGTTTTCTTTACCACTATCCTACTTGAAATTTTTTGAGCTTCTTGAATATAAACACATTGTAAGTCTCCCACCAGTAAGGGGACTTTTCAACTACTATTTTTTCAAGTATTTTTTTTAACTCACTCACTTTGTTTCTGGAATCTTTATGACACACTTATATTCAAGTTCATGATATTATCCTAAAATGCTTGACTCTTTTCATCTCTTTAATTTAGTGTTCTCTTTTCTAATCTATTCACCTGCCTTCAATTTTACTAAATCTTTCTGAAATTTCTGCATTGCTGATGAACTCAGCATCTGCATGTATACCATGTGTATGTGTGTGTTTGTGTGTGTGTGTGAGTGTATGTTTTATATCTTTAATTCTAAAATTATTGATTTTTAAAAAATTGTTTTATTTCTTTCCTGAGATTTTATACCTTTTCATATATAATGAGCTTATTTTACTTTATGACATTGAGCATAATTATAACAACTAGTTTAACCTTACTATCAGTTAATTCCAATATCTGGGCCATCCTCCAGTGATCAACTTTCTCTTGATATTGGGTTAGACTTTTCAATTTCTTTTGGTTAGTGATCCCCCACATTTATTCTATCTAGGACATTGTGAATGATATGTTTTAAAGACCCAGGATTATTTTGTTTTTCTGAAGAATATGGACACTTTTTATTAGCAAGTAGTTCAGAGCATTCACCTAACATATTTTGTCCAGAGTTCAAAGTTGTTATCCAAGAAATGGTTGATCTAATGAGAACTACTCAGATGTAACCATAAGAAGAAACTCCACTTCTAAATATATTCATTTTTAAGTGCATGTAAGTGTTTAAGTTAACTTTTCTGCACATAAGCACAAAAATATCAGTGGCATACATCAATCAACAAACACTTCTTCCTTACTTACCAGTCTCAGTGTTACCTGGAACAACTTTCTTGTGAGATACCAGTCAAATTCAAGTTTTCTTTCTGTGTCCCATTCTTGAGCCAAAGATGGGGAAGTAGCAGCTAAGGTGTACGCTTCCACTAAGATGGAAACTGGACATGTTAGCTCAGGAACAGAATTCTTTTTTTTTTAAATAAAGAAGGGACAGTGAGAGAGAGAGAGACAGAGAGAATCAATTTTTATTAAGTTTTTCACATGGCCTTCATTGCTCTGAGACTTCGTTGTGTACGTGGTGCTGGGGTTTGAACTCGTGTACTTGTGCATGCTAGGCAAGCACCATAACTGCTGAGCCACGGCTCTAGCCCAGGAACAGAATTCTTGAATAAGAACCCCCAAGCACAAGAAGTAAAAGGAAAGCTCAATAAATGGAATGAAAATCAAGGTTCAAATGTTTTCCCTCACAGGCTTGGGTCAAAGGTAGTTAAATTATTGTTCTAGATCTACCAAAGGCACAGCAGCAGTTAATTGAGGGGAATTATAGATATGTAGGGGAAAGAGAGAGAGGGGAAGGAGAGATGCTGAGAGGAGGAGAGAGGGAGAGGAGATAGGGAGGGATCCCTAAGGAGACAATCAACAGTGTAACATAGTCTTTATCCACCCGAAGAGCCAAATAATACCTATGCAATCATTTAATTCAGGAAAATTCACAATCATATATATATACACATACCTTTATAACTGTTAAGGGGGGAAATATAGAAGTATCAAGAAACCAAGATATGGGGTTTATGTGGGGGTGACTCTGAATTAGTATCAAATGCATGTTATATTATTATTTTATATGTATTTATGTTTCTACAGCAACTCAACTCCTTAATAAAAATATCTAGGATATACAAAAAAACTTAAAAATCTTAACACCAAAATAAAAATGTAATCAATAAATGGGCAAGAGAACTATATAGACACTTCTCAAATGAAGAAATACAAATGGTCAACAAATATGAAACAATGCTCAATATCTCTAGCAATTAGAGAAATGCAGATTAAAACTACACTGAGATTTCACCTCATTCAAGTTAGAATGGCAATAATCAAGAATGTGAACAATAAATGTTGGTGGGGTTGTGGGGAAAACAGTAGACTCATACATTTCATGTGGGACTGCAAACTAGTACAACTTCTCTGGAAAGCAGTTAGGAGATTCAGCAGAAAACTATAAATGGATCCACCATTTGAGAGTTATCCCACTCCTTGGTATATATCCAAAGGACCTAAAATCAGCATACTACAGTGATGCAGTCACACCAATACTCATAGCAGCTCAGTTCACAATAGCTAAATTTTGGAACCAGCCAGTGTCCTTCTATTGATAATGGATAAAGAAATTGTGGCACATACATACAATGGAATACTATTCAGTGACAAGAATGAATGACATTATGTCATTTGCTGGCAAATGGATGAAACTGGAGTATATCTTGCTAAGTGAAATAAACCAGTCTCAAAAAAACTGAAAGTCAAATGTTTTCTCTGATAAGTGGAAACTAACCCAAAATAAGGAAAAAACAAAAGAATAGTCAAAAAGGAAGGAAATGGAGGAAGGAGGAATGGAATAGGGAAAGTTAATAGAAAGAATCAGACTTAACTTTCTTATGTCTGTACATGAACATATCGTAGTGAATTATATATATATATATATATATCATATCTATATAGATGTGTATATATCAATGAGTCATTAACACAAGAAGCTATTTGGTAAATAACAGAAAGACCGGTAGAGGGAAGAGAAAGAAGGGGTGGGGGGATACTGGGAACTGAATTACAATAAGTTATACAGCATGCTTTTATAAAAATGTTAATGTTTATCCTGTTGTCAGATATATCTAACAAGAACAATGGTGGAAGGAAGGGAGGGGTAGGAGAAATGCTGGAGCTGTGTTAAAACAAGGTACACTCCAAACTTTTATGTCATTGAATATACTATTGTCACATATATAAAAAATGTCCTTCATAGGCATAAGAGTTATGTCAATATGCTTGGGTTTATTAGAATAAATATATACCCCAGAAAGAGAGACAAGGGATCAAGAGATGGGAGGAGATAGGTGGGAGAGTGCTAGTGGGGCATGTTGGCCAAATTATATTATCATATTGTGTGCATTTATGAATATGTGACAACAAATCTCATTATTATATACAACTTCAATGCAACAATAAAAAATAATGAAAAAAATAAATCCAGATGTGATCAATTAAAAAAAAAAAGATGAAAGTTGGAAACTTTCAAGGGAGCAAGCAGAGAAATGCTATGCTTCTTAAGGCCCAGAGTAAAAATTTCTCTACAACTTTATCACCTTCCCACACATTCCATTGGTCAAAGTCCATCACATGATCTAACCCATTATCAATGGACAAGGAGTTATGCTTTTTGCATGGGGGACACAGAAGCTTATACTTATCAAACAAAAACTTAATCTATCAAATTAGACACTCAAGTAAGCTGTGGAATACGTAAGAGAATCTCACCCATGAGGGCATTTAAAATCTACTGACAAAGGCATGCAACATGTTTTATGAAAGATGGTAATTTTATAGTAATAATTGCATAGTCCTGACTTCTTTCTGTTTCTATAAACATTTTCTTCTCTTTCCCTGAATGATAAAAAAGAAAATTGCTGATGTTATAAGAAAACTACAACCCAATTCTCACTTGGGTGTGAATGCAGATTCTTTAAAAACCTATTAGTAAATAGAATTTATTTACATATAAAAGTAGCAATCCATAGTTGCAATGCTAGGTATATCTTAGGTATGCCAAGTTGGCTTGACACATTCAATCAATTAATCAATCAAGTCACTATAATAACCAAATGAAACAGAAGAAAAAACATAGTCACCTAAATATTTGTAAAAAATTATTAATAGTTATCAGTCATGATAAAAGGTTACAGAACACTGAACAACAGAATTTCCCCCTACATTATTAAAGAAATCAACAGAAAAGTTAAAGCTCACAGTAAAGCTAACAACAGAAGACTTCATTCATGCTTTTATGAGAGTGTTGAAAGCAAGGCTGAGGTTCACACAGGTTATCTATGTTCTTCATTGTACTGTAGTCCTAGCCAAGGCAATAAAACAAACAAGAAATACATTAGATAATTGATGATTGGAAGGAAGCAAATTGTTCTTTTTTTTTCCAAAAGTGGTATGATATTATGTAGAATATTCAAAGAAACCTATAAAAGAAGTACTGGAAATAATAAATGAATTTAGCAAGGGCAGAGAGTATAAGATGAATATACAAACATTTCCATATGATAGCAAACTAAAATTCTAAATGAAGTAAATCCAATTCAGTTTAAAATAGTATCAAAATATGAATTGCTTAAAATGGTTTAACAAAATAAGTGCAAACTTGCAAAGCTTTGATGTAATACAAATATTTCCTTCAATACAAAGATAAGCCATGTTCATGAATCCAAAAGCTCACTATAGTTAAGATGTCAATTTACCCCAAGATAGATTCAGCACAAGTCAAACAAAACATGCCAGCAGTATTTTTGTAAAATTTGGCATGTGATTACAAAACTTACATAGAAATTCAAATGACCTAAAATAACCAAAACAATCTGAAAAGGGAGAAACAAAGATGGAAAAATTAAATTTCCTCATTTTAAGATTTACAATAAAGTTATAGTTATAAAGACAGTATTTATTAGGCAAAATGACAAATATAGATCAATAGAACAGAACTGAAATTCCAGAAATTAACATACTACACACACCACACACACACAAAGTGGTTTTGACACAGGTGCCAAAATCATTCAAAAAAAAAAAAAGGGAAAAATTCATTCATTCAAACAATGAGGTTTCAACTAGATGTCAGTAAAAATAAACCTCAATGCTTGTTTATAGAACACACAAAAGTAATATTGAAATTAGCCATAGAATTAAATGTAAAAGCTAAAATCATAAAGTAATATGAAAAAAAGTAGGTAACAAAGATTTCTACCTGGGACACCAGAAATATGAGGCATAAAAAACAAAACAAAACAAAATACACAAACACACACACACACACACACACACACGTACACATATATAATGATAAACACTTGAATGAAAATTTTAAAAATAGACTTTTCTAATGATGACGAAACAAAAGCACAAATAACAAAATCAAAATTTATATGCACAGCATATAAATGACAAAAGACTTGTATCTAGAATACATAAAGAACTTTTACAACTCAACAACTAGTGATTTATTTGTTAAAATTAGTAAAAATGTAAGGATGCCTCTTAAAATAAGATACAAATGATTATATCAAAAATCATCAAAAAAGTTGCTTACTGGTATTTGTTGGAAAAGTAAAAATAAAACCACATTTAGATACAATTGCATACATATTCACATAGTTAGAACTAAAAACTGTGGGAATGTTGCCATTTATGATACAACTTCATTGTGGTGAGGAAGTGCACTTAAACAACCAATTTCCTAAATAATGTCTTGTAGAAGTAAACATATTTACATATGAACCAATGCAATAATTTCACTCAGTTATTTACAAAAGAGAAGTCATAACATGTATCCCCACAAAGTCTTCCATGGAAAATGTCTATAGCAGTTTTATTTCTAATAAAGATAAAACTTTCAGTCTCAAGCTGAAAGCAACTCAAATATTGATCAACAGGAAAATGAACAAACAAAACGGAAGATGCAGGGCAAAACACCTCCTCCACTACGAAAAGAAACAAGCTAAGGATATATACATGACTTGAATAAAGGAAGCCAGACACATACTGACCAAAAGAAGCTAGGAATAAGGAGTACATACTTTCTGATTCCATGCATGTGAAATTCTGAATACCTTGAACTGATCGATGGGGACGCTGCTAGGAGGGCATATTGAAAATGATGTTGCCTCCATTGGCAAGGTAATTTTACAAATATATACATCTGTCCATGCTTATTAACTTTAACTCTGCAAATGGATATTTATTATTCTACAAATGATCAAAAAATGCTAAACTAAAAATATGCACCTCTATTTGTTACTACATATTTCACTTCTTGAATTACTTGGTAATAACAAACTCGTAAGTCAGGCATAGTAATAAATGCTTTAGAAGTACAATTTTTTTTTCTAAGAGAGAAAGAGAGTGAGAAAGAGAGACACACACGTAGAAAGAATCAATTTTTATTGAGTTTTCACATGGCTTTCGTTGCTCTGACACTTAGTTGTGTATGTGGGTGCTGGGGTTTAAAACCCTGTACTTGAGCATGCCGGGCAAGCTCCGTAATGACCAAGCCACCACTCCAGCCCCAGGTACAAATATTTTCAAAAGCTGATATAGAATACTTTCCCAAGTAAGTTGTCAGGTTTATCGAAATCCTAATAACATTGAAACAGGCTAGGCAAATGTTTGTATCTCCACTTAGTAAAGAATCTAAGACACATTGATGCTAAGCAGTTTGTGTAAGGCTACCCAACTACTAAGTAGATTTGGAAATCTAATCTATCTGTCTGATAATGTCTCTACGCTCTCTACATAATTTACCATTTGAATTATATAAGTGGGTATTTTTTATTAACTTTTCAAATTTGAAGTTTGGTGTTATTTTCTTTCTCTCTGGTACTTTTAGAAAAAAATAAGCTTGCATAGTTGACTCATCACTACTTAACTTTGTTCTTGTTTAAGTGCAGCTGTTGTAAAGGACTAATCCCATTTGCAAACCACAGAGGAAATAACACTACCTCCTATTGCCTGTGCTTATCTTGAGTGGTTAATGATCCTGAATCCAACATCTACCAAGGTTATAGCTCAGGGAACTCTTCCAAAGCACCCCGTTAAAAGAAAGATGCTTTTATCTGCCTCCCAGAAGCAAGTTCCATGTAAACTGCCTTGTGACTCATCCGCCAGGCCCAGCACAACCCATTATGCCCTGAAGGCAACAAAGAGGCAAGCTGACCCATCAAATTCTTGCCATAAATTTAGTTTAAGCCAAAAGATTATTTCTCCTGGGAAAGATCTTTCATACCCCTCAAGCAATCCTCTGGACATGTTAAATATTTTTTTCCGTGTACGAGCATTTTCTATTTAAGTCCAAGCAAAGAAATTCTGCATTTGCTATTAGTTATAAGTGGAGAAGATCTAGCTGCGTGTGCATGTGTGTCTGTGTGCATGAGTGTGCGTGTATGTATACATAAAAGAGATGGGTGGCGGGGAAGCAGAGGGTGGGGAAGAGAGAGGAGGGTTCTTAAAAAGGTATCTATTTTCTATATATGCTGTGGAGTTAATTTTTGCCAATTGAGAACATTTTCAGAATGTTTATTTTTCCTATGATACATTTTTGTGGGATTTAAAAATTTTATTTTGGAAAATATTGTATGTTCTATTAAATATATAATTTTATAGAAAGTGGCATTTGCAGTGTAATTTTTGTGTCAGATATAAATGTAAGATGATTTTCACATAAGCAATCAGAAAATCTATTCCTTCCAAAGATGTCATTCTCTTAATCCTCAGAACCTAAGAATGTGTTCCCTTACATGGAAAAAGGGATTTTGTAGATTTGATTAAACTAAAATTTTGAGATGGGGAAATTGTCTTGGAAAAGGAAGTAGCAAAAAAAAAAAACAAAAAAAAAAAAAACAGGTTTTATTATACAGTCTCCAGAAAGTATGAGTTTCTGCCGGCACCTTGGTTTTAGCCCAAGGAGACTTTTGCAATTCAGAATTGTAGGATAATGAAAGTGTGTTGTTTAAACCAGCAAATCTGGGGTAATTTGTTATAGCAGCAAAAATAAACTAACACCCATGGAACAAATATGGAAAGTTCTTTCCCCTTTCGTCTCACGTTCCATTTCAGTTTTTCTGTCTTCACGGCTTGGAATTCTAATCAGTGGGAAGATAGGATTGACCACCAGCTTTAAAGACAAAAATGAATTGTTTTCACATCAGCATTCTTATTATTCCAGAATTTTATGAAATTACAGAGTGTTTACTAAAGTGCCCTTTGATAGCACCTAAGCTCTCAGGGTCAACTTATGTTTGCAGAGTGTAAGTGCTTAGTAAATACTTATAGAATTAATGGTTCAAGAAAGGTCCACCTATGGATAATTTGTACTGAAAGGACAATCTGATGAATGAAAACATTCTTTACTAGCCAGGCCATGCCTGAGTGTAACTTTTATTCCTGTGGATCAAGAGTACACTTTTGAAGAAATGCAAGGAATGATTTACATATTAAGCCTACATGTTTTAAGAGGCAAATGGCCTAGCCATGAAAGGACATGGAATGTCACAGTGTACGGTGATCAAGGGTGTGAGCTGTGACATCAAAGTGAATTTATGATAAGACTGAGTCTTTTATTTCTAAGCTGTGAGGCTTCAAGGCAGTGGCTTTCCATTTATGTCTCAGTTTTATCTTAGATTAAATGGAGAAAGAAGTGAGCTTACCACAGAAGCTCATTGTGAGAATAGACAGCAAACATTTGTTGAACACAAAAGAAGCCTTGACTCCTCTGGGAGAGCAAGTCCCCATAAAGTGAAATCTAGTCCTTCAGATACTTATGAAAGTGATTTTATGTTCACATAAAAAACTAGAAGAGCTCATGGGATACTGAAGATAAACTTCTTCATTAAACCTTTTCCACAGAGTTGGTCTCAGCCATTTAACATTCTAACAGTGATCCTTGGATGATCTAGGGATCTTTTCTTCTTTATTATCTCCCCATATACTTGCTGACTTTTGATCAATTTTCCCTTCTTAAAGTCATAGGTGTACATTACTGACCTCCCTAGCAAGAGGGAAGAAAGCATTACACGCTGGAAATTCACTGCTGATCTGTAATGATCAATGAATTAGAATAATATCTACAAAGTGTTTAAAACAAAAGGTTCATCAAAAATATTGACTGATTAAGTGACTGCCTGCCTACTACACTGCTTTCACATTTCCTTAACCAACACTCAGAAATACATTTGTACTAAAAATCTACTTTGGATCCACACGTAGAATTGAATAAGTTAACAGTTGAGTGTGTCATGTTATTTCCACAAGAAAATATTATTTTTAGTACACAGTGATGATGTAACCTATAGTGAAAAAGAACAGAGTTAGAAGAATGTGGCGACTTCAGAGAAGAAAACAGTAGGAACACTAAGTATGTATTTTTATGGTCTTCAGTAGAATAGAAGGTGAGGCCAAAAGCGTAAGAGAATAAGTCCAAAGGCGATTTATTAATACACACCTAGGTTTATTTCTGAACTTTTTATTCTGTTACTGATATTTATCTTTGTATTCTTTTACTAATATCACACTGTTAGAAAATAAAGTCCTCCAACAGGAATTAATTATGTAACTTTGTCTCTGCCAGCGTTTCCCCCCTCACACCTTTTTAACTAGATCTTTGCAATAACTTCAGTTCCTGGTCCCCTCAGTGATATGTGTGGTCATTTATTAACCCACTATGTCCTATCATCCTATATAGAATTGAAAACTTGGTACTTAGTGAGCTAATACTAATTTTAATTATGTGATATATATTCAGGAATTAAGATGAGAGTAAATCCTAATTCTCAGAAGTAACTTGAGAAAATGATACTCTGATTACAATGCTATCAAATTGAATGCTTCAAGGTCATTTTGAAGGAGTGTTATAAATCTTGGCTTTGGGGATTATTCTCAGTTCCACACATGAATTCTAATACTATGAATTAAAGATGAAAAACATCACTGGTAGGAAGGAGTGTATGTTCAAATGAATTTATTTTTAAAATTAAGGAAAGAAATCCAACTGGAATCTTTCCATGCATTTTTAGAATTGATAGTTCTTTAAGAAATCTGATTTTATATTTTAAGATTTGTTGCCATCATTTAGAAACCTGAAATA
>PVKS010003419.1:0-103936 GCA_004027875.1 Aplodontia rufa | reverse complement strand
CCAGTACCCCCCCATCAAAAAAAATCAAAAGATTCAATATAGAGAATTAGAAACCAGTGAGCAAGGAAGACAGAAGTCACCTGTGGTCATCGTTATGTACCAATTTGTCTAGTCTGTTTTCTACATATACATACAGTCAATTCTTGTTAGTCTCAGTAGTCACATTCTAAAAAGCTACTGTGAACACTGAATGAGCCAATACCAAATCACTACTCCTAGGGAGAACAGAGGTTTACGTTCCTGAGAGTCATTGGTCACAACATTTTCATCACCTGATCAATACACAGTCCTGTTTTATGTGTTTTTCTGTTTAAAGATATCTTTTTAATATTCATTGTTGCATCATTAACATTAAGCCTCTGGCAATCAGCATTGTAAGCCATTTCAAGACAATGCTTATTGAACACTGAACATATATTTTCTTTGTAAGGCAAGTCTAGCCTTTTTTCTTTTTTTTTCTTCTTTTTTTGCAATGCTAGGGATGGAAACCAGGATCTCACGCAGGCTATATCCCCAATTCCAAACATCTCAGCCTTTTTGAACTTAGATCACTAGATAGCACCCTTGGCACTATGCTTAGGGCTACTTTTAAAGAGCAACAAAAAGCTCCCAAACGTGAAAAACGTGGCACTAAACAGGTGGCAAGGAACTGCCTTGCTTCACTTCACCCACGAATATGCTTTGGGTGCCTGAAATTTTTTGCCGCTGTGCATACGTTTGAGAATTACCTTGAAAGTGCTTCAAGCATTGATTTTGGGGTTACAAATAAAGATGAATTTGCAAATATGGGATCTGCAGGTGAGGATCAATTGTGTGTATATTAATATGTGGTATACTTCTTCACATATGTCTGCACATAAATGTTTTCTTTACAAAATTGGGATTATCCTAAACCTTTAAAAAAAATTTATTCCTGGGCTGGAGTAGTGGCTCGGCAGTTGTGGCGCTTGCCTGGAATCCGCGAGGATGTGGGTTCCAGCCCCAGCACCATGTACACAGCTGAGTGTTGGAGCAGCAAAAGCCACATGAAAAATAAAATAAAATGGATTTTCTCTCACTGTCCCTCTCTCTTTGAAATAAAAATTTATTCCTTTATTTCATATTCTCTAGAATAAAGGCGCATGTGTAACATTCAAATATATAACTAAATCATTCCTCTATTGATGATTAGTTTCTAAAGTTTTTGGTATCATACATAATATTCATACAAAATTACAATTAAGTGTAGGCACATTTTGAGATTTCAAATTTATGCAAACTTTTGGCATTGTGCCTTCTCCAAAATTGAATACATCTTTTCAGAACTTCTTTATTCCTGGCTGAACTGATAAAATCAAATTCCTGAATAAGCAAGAGGAAAGATCACACAGTTGTCAGGTAATGATTGCTGTTTATGGAGAACGAGACACTGTCTGGAAACTTAATTTTTATGGTACATACCTTTTTGTTTGAATTCTTTACAGTAAAAAAGTATGATTTCTATAATTAGAAAACAAACAAACAACATGCACAGTAATGGACTAGAGAGGAGGTGCACTCCTAGCATGGCGACAGGCCCTGAGCTACTGAAAGAAACCCAACAGGGAACTTCTGAGTGTTCTCTTCATAATTTTGAAAAACTTCTCTCTGCAGACATTAAAAATTTGTAGCAACAAGTTTTAATTATGTGGAACTCAGTTTTGGATGTAAGCAATAGCAGATGAGATGCAATATCAATTAAGAGAGTTTAATTTCTTATGTTCTTAATTAGATTTAAGTTAAACTTTTGGGTTAAATTCAGGGTACATTTTTATAGGGAAAGTAAGTGACTCCAAAAGGAAAAAAACATACCTAAGATAAATCTGAATTAATAGTTAATAATTTTAAAATACTGATAATTCACCAGGGCTGAAACAGGTAAGCTTCTCATCACGTGTTACTAGTGAGACTTGTATGTCTGCAAGCTATCATGTCAACGAGTGCTCTGATTCATCCACAATGTAAAATGTAACACTAGTGTCTTAGAAGACGCCAAAAGCACACAGTTAGAGGCGAGACGCTTACCTTTAGAACTGGAAAGAGGACTGCCCTGCTGTCTCCTCTTGGCATCACTGAGAATGTCGATGACCAGTGTGGCAAACTCATGGGCATTAAACCGAGCTAATTTCTGTCTGCCCTAAGGGTGAGAAGACAATTGGAAATATTCCACACTGCAAAAATACAGACACGAACAGTTATCCCTAACTAGTCAGACTGCCGACACAAGTCTGCTGACAGCCTGAACAAAGTATAATCAATCACAGCCATAATCAAATCAAAACATTAGTGTTTTCCATGAGAATAGTTCTAAACCAGTTTTTATTAGAAAACTTTTCATATTTAAATTCTCACAGTACACATTTATTTTTGTGAACAAGTTTGGCTGGGGCTGTAGCTCAGTACTACAGCACTTGCATAGGGTGAGGCCCTATGCACTACTTACCTACCTACCTACCTAAATAATAAATTGGTTCTACTTAATGACTATCTTCTGTTAATGACTTAATTTTGAAGTAGACACAGTAATGGAAAACTAATTTGGAGGAAAATTTCTAAATTTCAAGATTGACAAAGTTATAGTCCAGATGTGGTGACTGTCCTTATTTATAGCCACTAATCATGAAAATGGAAACACTTTCCTCATTTACTCGCTGCTCCCCTCTTGATGGATGCTGAGGCTATTTTTAATCCTCTACTATTATATACAGTGCTCTGATGAAAATCACTGTGTGTAAATCTATTTTAATTTTATTAAGACATTTTCCCAAACAAGGAATTCCCCTGTGAAAGGACATGCTCAATACTGAGGCTTTTAAAAAACTGATAAACAAATTGACTTTTTTTTTTTTTTTTTGTACTGAAGATTTAACCCAAGGGTTTTACCACTGAGCTATATCCATGGCCCTTTCTGTCTTTTACTTTGAGACAAGGTTTCACCAAGTTGCTTAGGCTGGCCTTGAACTTGTGATCCTCCTGTTTCAATTTCCCAAGCTGCTGTGATTACAGGTATGTTACACTGCATCCAGCCACAGTGACTATTTCTAAAGTCTACAGCAATGTGAAATCCTATCTGCAGTGTGACAAAGTCCATCCTGCGTTGCCAACTTAAGAGTATCTCTCATTATGTATTTTGCTAATTTGCCTTTGGGCTACTTTCTTCAATCACTACTAGTAAGGTTAAACACTTTCTTCACAAGCCATTTCTTTTCTTCTGCGAGTTGGTTTATATTCTTTCTTAGTCAGCTATTTACGTCTATTGCTTTTCTGTAGTACTAGGGATTGAGCCCAGGGGTGCACTACCACTGAACTATACCCCCAGTCCTGTTTATTCTTTATTTGAGACGGGGCCTTGCTAAGTTGCTGAGGCTGGCCTCAAACTTGGAGATCTTCCTGCCTCAGCCTCCAGAATTGCTGGGATTACGGGTGTGCACCACAGCACCTGGCTCTTATTGCTTTTCTTATCATTTTATGAGTTGCTATTTATGCACATAAAGGACATTAAATTTTAGTCAATCAAAACACTTAAGGCCCTCATCCTGGAAATATGACACACCATGACATCAGCCATTCCCCAAATTATACCACTAGTTATTTTTCAAACTGAGCCACTTGCCTGGTTTCGTGTTGATGAGTACTCAGGATTGACCGGAAGAAAGGGGACGACGGTTGTCTCAGTTACCAGGGTGCTGTGGTTTTGCGTGGCAAGCCAGACTAGCCAGAGGAAAGAGCCAGAGACAGAATCTCATCACACCTGGGGTGCCACTGCTCTGCTGGGAGGCATGGCTCACACGTTACTAGGGAGACTTGGGGAAGCACACTCTGAAGCCAACACACGCAAAGGTACACGTCGACACACGCGTTATCAGGACAGTAGAAATTGGGCAAGTAAAACACTGAGTTTGGCAGCTTGTCACTGCCCACTGATAACAGAAGCTTAGTAGATAAAGCCACATGTTAAGTCACCTGCATCAGTCTCTCGCCTGTCAACTTCATCGTACACATCCATGGCAAGTTCTTCAAACAAATGATTACTTAGCTGAAAGTAAAAAATATCAGGAACACAAGGGACAACGATTAACACCAGGAGGACGAGAGGGGGCTGTGACTTATTCACCCTTTTATCTCCAATGTCTTATTCAAAGCCAGTGCCTACTTAATACCCACTGTTTCAAAGACATTTCCACAGTCATATAGATCCTCTAGAAGCATCTGCCTCCCACAGCAGCTGTACTGCGCTACAGTGCACAGACAGGGTCGCTGCTACTGAGAAGGAAGAGGTGACTAACAGGCATGGATCAAAGGTGGTTCCAGTCCTCTACTCTCCTTGCGACAGCCCCCTCCTGCTCTTGACAGCATGTGCCAGTTCCCCCAAATGTAAAGGATCCTAACCCCCTGGGAGGATTAAGAGGTGAAAGCGTGCCCTTTGATAGGATAAACTGTGCCATGGCACAAAAACATGAAGCAGACCTGGGCGAGGCTTCTTTGCTGCCTTGCTGGAAGCAGTCCTTCAACCCCCGGAACAGAGCTTCCTTCACAAAGCACAACCTGACTCATCGCTACTCTGAGCAATGTCACAACGCAATCACCACAGGCTGAGAAGCCTAACTGGCAGCAGCAGGGGACAGAAACAGAGAGGACAATCAAGGTTTTTTCAACTCAGATGAGGCTAAGCCCCTGCCAGGTGGCTCCGGCTCTCTCCGCACTCTCTACCTTGTGGAAGTCGCCCCGGCACTTGGCAGCTGTGACTCTGCTACCCTTCTCTGCCAGGGCAGATGCTCAATTTGTTATACTGCAAATGTGTTCCTCACATCCTGAAACAGGACCTGGCTCTCGGCAGGGGCTCAAGAAACATCCACTCACTGACTGACATGAAGGTCTTTGGTGCAGCAATTTTAAACAGGAAGGAATACATGAAAAAAGCAGGATACGAAATCGTGATTCACACAAAATAAGAACGGAAAGAAATATACCAAAACTGAGCCTGGGTCCACTAAGAGTATAGTGACTGACGATGACTCTCTCTCCTCTATTTTCCATTTAAATTTAAATTAAATTACATTTAAATTAAAAATAACCCCTGAAAGCCTGTTGCTAGATAAGATGATGAAGGGCTGGGAGTCTGAACTTGCTTGGTAAATGCCTGGTTCTTCCTCTAAAGGACTACAAGCTGACTACAGTGACAGCACTGGTCAACGTCAGCTGAGGACTTACCTTCCAAGCATCCTATTTAATACTTGTAACACCTCTATGAAGATAGGGTTTACTACTGTCCCATTTCACAAACAAAGAAACTGAGGCATAGAAGTTAGCAGTTGCATAAAGTCAAAAGCTAATAGGTGCTGAACTGAGATTCACGCTTAAGTCTCCTGAAAAGTTAACACTTACTAATTCAGGGAATATACTGATGTTTGCTTTTCATTAGGGAGGGAGGAAGGAAAAGAAAAGAGAAAGGGGGAAGGGAGGGCAAAAAGGAAGAAATGAAGAGGGAGGGAGGAAAGGAGAGAAGAAATAAATGGCAACCTGGCACTGGTGAGAGCAGCACCTGCAAGTGCACAGGTGAGAGAAGCAGCGAACCCTCACTGAGCAGCTCTGCTCTGCAGCCCCTCGGTGCATTACCGTCCTCTTCTAGGGGAGGACGTCAAGGCACTGGGAGGCTAAGGCACTCTGCCTTCAAGAGAAGGGAACCTGACAATCGGACACACAGCCCAAGTTCATGAGAGCTGTACTCAATTCCATCTGAGGTATTTATTTAATGTCTGTGCATGTTCGATATTAAACATAACTCTAATTTTCATGCAGCTTTTAGCCTAGCAATGCAAGAGAGTCCAAGGGAATCTGGGTTTTATCTAGGTTTCAATTAGTTTCAATAAAAATTTGCTTACACATTATGAGTAATTAAAAGGAAAGCACACAATATTTTGTGCTGACTTCAAAGCTTATCATCTTAATATATGGTCTCCTTAATTTAAGAAAGGCAATAAAACACACAGACACACAAAACCGTAGATATAGAACACAGAGACACCAAACAAATTGCATAAAACACATTTATTTCATAATACAGTTAGGTGCTAGTAAGGGTAAGTTCATTTTATGTAATATTTAATACTTAATAGTATATGAGGTTCTAGAAAAGGGTCTTCTCTGAAAGTGGAATGAGAAAGTCACAAATTAGGGAAGCTGTGGTTTCAGAGTTGGGCTGCCTACATCATGGAGGTGGTCAGACTCCAGCTCCTTGAATGAGAACAGGCATGGAAGCTGGGCAAGGCAGACATGCAGGCAAAGCACGGTCTTGGGTGGCAGCTCTTTGTCTTAGAGAGTGTGAACCCAAACACCTGAATACACACACACACACACACACACACACGCGCGCACGCACACAACCAGATGGGAAGCAGGGCAAGGTCTGAAAAGTGAGTTAGAAGATGCCTTAAAGGTTATGAAAAGAAGCTAAGATCTGATTCAGAGAGCATGAGAAGAGTTAAAGAGTGTAATCTGGGGCTTAAAATGGTGGGGAGGCTTCATTTGAGGAGATGGGACAAGGGGAAATGGTTCCTAGAAAAGTTAATTTCTGGAGGCACTGACTAAGGCTGGGTGGGCCAGCTGCAAACAAACACACAGGTTACAGTGAGGCTGTGACCTGTGGGGTCCATGAGCTCTCAGCACACGTGTGGGTCTGCAGCACTCCCTTGTAAAAGCACGAATCTGAAACGCTCTGAAGAATGGCACAGGATGGGGGAGAGTCACTGTGGCAGTGAGCAAACCTGCAGACTCACCACCACGCCAGCACCAGCTTTCATCATTCCTAGCATTCTGCATGGCCACCCAGGGAACTCCAGCAAGGACACCCACTTACTCATTCGCACTGAGAGGACTAGGCAACTTCACAAGGAGAAGCAACCTCCTACTGTCACAGGCTCAGGCTTTAATATTTGAAGTACAGCCTGTGAACTGGATATACAACTTATCAGTGCTTTTGGTCTTCATTGCCACACTCTCAATTGTCTGCTTCTAATTTAGCAACATGTGCAAGTATGAAATAAAGTCGTCTTATGCAACAGTTAACCTGGACCAAGAAGAACTGGCAGGATACACTGATTCCCATACTGGGGTTCACAGTAAAGAGATACTTACAGACTGAAGTTTCTTCTTAGCAGCTTTTGCCAATTCAGACAAATCCAGGCTGCTAAGAAAATGTACAAAACTAATAAGCAAATAAACAGAACCATGTTCATGAGCTCTGCAGAAAATTAAGATACCCAAGGGATGAAAATATTAATTATAGTTCACGGACACACTATCTGAGTCAAGCATTCTATAGCCCAGGAGAATCAATGAAGAAACTGAAACAATTTGGTCAGAGTGAATCATCCCCAAAATATAGTAGTCATACAACATACAGTACAAATTAAAAAATCACCTACCAACTAAATGACAAAAGATACTGTCAGGATAATCTCTAGGCCCTTATTTTGTGACAAGTCACTTTTTCTTTTTTTTTGTATTGAGGATTTAACCCAGGGGCATTTAACCACTGAGTTATATTTCCAACCCTTTTTATTTTTTATTTTGAGATTGGATCTTGCTAAATTTCTTAGGGCCTAAGTTGTTGTGATGACAGATGTGTGCCACCAAGCCTGGCTACTATTTTTTTTTCATATATATATATATAAACTTATATATATATATAATTTAAATAAATATATAATTTTATTTATTTTTTCATTTGGCCTTTGTTTCTCCAACACTTAGTTGTATATGTGGTGCTGGAGTTTGAACCTGGGTCCCTGCACATGCTGGCCAAGTGTGCGAACCACTGAGCCACTGCTCTAGTCCCCGTCTACTATTTTTGAAGTTTAAAAAAAAAAAAAAAGTAAGATAGAATAAAATGTAAAAAGAGAAATGTGAAAAACTGGAATGGCAAGATTACATCTGGAACAGCAGTTAATCATTTCATAAATTCCTGATGGTATTTGTGCAAAGGTAACTGGCTAAATAGGGTTTAAGGTTCATCTCTATCTATAGCAATGAACTCATCTGATCTTACAGACCAGGGGTCAGTAAACTATGGCCTTCTTTTGCTCATGAGCCAAGAATGGTTGTTATATCTTTAAATGATTGGGGGATAAAAACAAAAGAATAACATTTCATAAGACATGAAAATTATAATATGAAATTCAAATTCAGTGTCCAGAAATAAAGTTTTATTGGAAATGACATGCTCATTCATTTAGTGTCCCCAGATGCTTTTATCTACAATGGCAAATTTGAGGAGTTGTGCCAGAAACTTTAAGGCCCACAAAGCCTAAAATATTCATTATCTGGCCCTTGACTAAGTTTGCCAATCCCAGTTATAAAAAAATATAATCTCTTATGATACAGAAATATTGTGTGAATATGATCTATTGACACAATGTACTATCACAACTGGCTAGAACAGTGATAATATCACTGACTCCAATTTCCTTATTAGTACATTTGTTACTTGTACTCTTTCAACTTAAGTTTGATATGGTGGTTTACTTACAGCCGTCTTATTTCCAAATTGTATAGCCATAAAAGAGAAAAATGTATGGGCTTTGTTAAACACAAAAATAATATATTTAAATTCTATACAACCAAGGAAATATTGGGGTCAGATAAAATTGATTGATATTCTGAGGGTCTTACCTGTCTGCCATTTGAGGTATTATAAAGTGCTGTCCGTTTTTATGATCTGAAACAGAAACCAAAGTTTTGTTCATATAAATACGGATATGATCTATAAAGGAGTACTGCCATTATTTTCTCAACTTGAGTTTTACAATTAGCATTCTTTTTTATAATTAAGAATCATGCTGTGGGGGTAGGCACCGGTTTGGTAGCTCAGCAGTAGAGTGCTTGCCTGCCATGTGCAAGAACCCAGGCCCCATATACACAACTAAGTGTCAGAAAAGCAAAATCAGATGAAAAAATAAATAGTTGATTTTTTCCTCTCTCTCAAAAAAAAAAAAAAAAATCAGGTAGAGAATGTAAGCTGCCAGATTGGCTACGAATTCCTGAAGACCTGGCTGCTGTGAAGGAGCACCCCTTGCTTTCCTTGGTGTGCAGGTCTAGACCATCAGCCGAAAGCAGGCTCACTCTAAACCTATGACTAGTTCACACCTAGGGAGAGTGATGATCCCAAGCAGTGGAGGAGTGCTGAGGGAGTACAATCAGCTCAGAGCAGGCTTCCATCAGCTGGTGCTTCACTGAGCGTTTGTGGCTCTTTCAAATTAATCAATTAATTGAAAACAGGGCTGGAACAGGTGGTCTTTGCAGCTTCAGAAAGGAATTCCATCTCCCAGGATGCTGACTGGCTTAGTCCTAACATAGCTTTGGAGGATACTAGTCCACATTCCAACAAATAAAACCATTATACTCATCTATACAGCCTTTTTAAATAAACATAAGTTGTAATTCTCTTGAGTAAATATGTAGGAAGGAACTGCTAGGTTATATGGCAAATGTATATTTAACTTGGTAAGAAGCCACTAGACTTTTTCTCAGAGTAGCTCTCTCTTTTACTGTGTGTGAGGTATTAGAGACTGAACCCGGGGTCACTCTACCACTGAGCTACATTCACAGCCCTTTTTATTATTATTATTCTTTTTTTTTTTTTTTTTTTAGACAGGATCTTGTGAAGATATTCAGGCTGGCCTTGAATTTGTGATGGTCCTGCTTCAGTTTCCTGAGTTGCTGGGATGCAGGGCATGTACCACCATGCCTGGTTAGGTTTAACATTTTGTATTCCAAACAGCAATGTGTGAGAGTTATAGTTGCTCCATATTTTTCCCAGCACTTGTATTGTCAGTTTTGTGTTTATTTTGTTTTTTAAATTTTAGTCATTGTAGGAAGTATTTTGTGGTACATCATTATGATTTTAATTTGCAATTTCCCTAATGGCTACTGATGGTGAGCTTTTTTTCCCCCCTACCTATAAACTGCCCAAGTTTCTCTCTCATTCCCTTTCTTTTGAGGTCTCATTATGCAGCCCAGGCTGGTCTTGCCTCAGCCTTTCAAACGCAGGGACTGCAGATATGTGCTACCACACCTGGCTTTGCCCAAGTTTTCAATGGGCTATTTTTTTTTTTCTTACTGTTGGATTTTAAGAGTTCTTTAAATGTTCTAGATACAAGTTCTTTTATTTTGTTTTTGGTGATGGGAACAAATCCTGTGCTTATACATGCTCTACTCCCAGCCCTTAAAAACACATTCTTTATTGAATATGTGATTTCTAAATATTTTCTTACAAGCTGGTGGTTTTTTTTTTCTTCTCTTAACCACAGTTTTCTCAGAGTAAGTTTTCGATTTTTTTGAAGCCCTCTATTAGGAGTTACATCCCCTGTCTATTTTTTTGCTAATGCATTTATTAGTGCATTAGCATTATGCATAATAAGTGGAGTTCATCTGGCATATTCAAAGATGCATATAACATAATTTGCTCCCCAGTGCTTCCTCTTTCCCTTCTCCCCTTTTCATCTGATCCCCTTCCTTTATTCTACTAGATTTCATTTCACTTGTTATTTTTTTAATTGATGCATTATACTTAAACATAAAAGTAGAAATCACTGTGGTATATTCATAGACGTACACTGCATAGTTAGGTCACTTTCATTCTATGGTTGTCCCCTTTCCCATCCATCCCCCCAACCCCCTCCCCATCCCCTTCCTCTACTCCACAGTTCTCCCTTCTATTTTCATGAGATCCCACTTTTTAGAAATTCCTTATTTCTCTCTAGCTTCCACACATGAGAGAAAACATCTAACCCTTGAGGAGCTTGAGTCTGGCTTATTGCATTCAACATGATGTTCTCCAGTTCCATCTGTTTACTAGCAAATGACATAATTTCATTCTTCTTCATGGCTGAGTCAAACTCCATTGTGTATATACACCACATTTTCTTTATCCATTTGTTTGTTGTTGGGTACTTAGGCTGGTTACGTAACTTACCAATTGCGAACTGCGCTGTTATGAACATTGGTGTGCATGTTTCACTGTAATATGCTGATTTTTGTTCTTTTGAATACATACCAGTGGAATAGCTGGATCATATGGTGGTTCTAATCTTAGTCTTTTGAGGAATCTCCACATTGCTTTTCAAAGTGGTTGTACTAACCTGCAGGCCCACCAACAATATATATTCTCACCAGCAAGTATTGTTATTTGTATTTTTGATGATTTGCCATTTTAACTGGAGTGAAAGAAGTCTCAATGCAGTTTTGATTTGCATTCCCCTGATTGCTAAGGAGCTATAGAAACAAAAACAGCAATGGTATTGGGACAAAAACAGCCATGAAGACCAATGGAATAGAAGACACAGAGACAAATCCAAAGGTACAGTCATCTGACACTTGACAAAGGTGCCAAAAACATACACTGGAGAAAAGACAGCCTTTTTAAACAAACAGTGCTGGGAAAACATTTCTATCTCTCACTCTACACAAAAAAATCAACTCAAAGTCAATAAAAAATCTAGGAAAATGACTAGAAACACTGCAACTGCTAAAAGAGGAAACACTCCCATCATACTTGTGCAGGCACCAACCTCCTTAATAAGACCCCCAAAACTCAAGAAATAAAACTAAGAACCAATAAGTGGGATGACCTCAAATCAAAAAGCTTCTTCACGGCAAAGGAAACAAGACTGTGACAGGAAAGCCTACAGGATGGGAGGAAATGTTTGCCCAATATTCTTCTGATGGGTCATTAATACCCAAAATAAAGAACTCAAAAAGCTTAACACCACAAAACCCAAATAACCCAATCAAAAAATGGGCAAATAAACTTAACACACATTTCTCCAAAGAATAAATACAAATGGCCAAGAAATAAATGAAAAAATGTTCAACTTCTCTGGTCCCTATTTCTTACTAATCTTTTATTATTTGTTTTTGTTTGTTTTGTTTTAGTGCTATGCCCATCTTTGTATTCTCTCTCTTTTTTTGTTAGTATGGCTAGACATTTATCAATCTTACTAATCTTTTCAGAGAATCAGCTTTTGGTCTCAATTTTTTTTCTTTCTTTCCTCTTTCAATTTCTCTGAGTTCTGCTCTTTATTATTTCCTGCTTTCTCCTTGCTTTAGGTTTATTTTGCTCATCTTTTTTTAGTTTCTTCAGGGGGAAGTTTGATTTGACAAACCTTTTTTTTCTAATGCAAGAATTTTAGGCTGTAAAATTTTCTCTAAAGCATTCATTGCTTTTGTTGTATGCCACAAATTTCGATGTTGTATTTTCATTTTCTTGAAAATATTTTCTAATTTCTCTCGAGTCTTCCTTTTAGACACGAGTTATTTAGAAGCATGTTGTTCAATTTCCAAGCATTTGAGTGTTTTTTATAGTTTTATTTATTTTAAAGAGAGAGAGAGAGAGAGGTACAGTGAGAGAGAAAGAATCCATTTTATTTAGTTTTTCATTTGGCTTATATGTTGCTGACACTTCGTCACGTATGTGGTGCTGGGGTCCTAGTGCATGCCAGGCAAGCACCATAACTGCTGAGTCACTGTTCCAACCCCTAGTTTTATTTTTATTACCCCTTTCAAGCTTAATTCCATTATGGTCAGCAAATATACTTCATAGGATTTTAAATCTTTATATTAACTAAGGTTTGTTTTATGATCTAGGATATGGTTTCCCTTCTTAAATGTTCAATGCACACTTGGAAAGCATGGATAGAGCATTTTAAAAATGTCAATTAGATCCAGCTGGTCTTTCATTTATTTTAATTCTATATCCTTACTGATTTTCTACCAACTAGTTCTACTTATTGCTAAAAGAGGAGTGTTGATTCTTGACACTGTTAAGGATCTGCCCTTTTCTTTCATTTCTGAGTTTTGCTTCACATAATTGGAAGCTCTCTGTTGCTTGTTATGCACACGTTTAGACTTGCGGCTTGGTGAACTGACCCTTTGTTCATCATTTTATGTTCCCCTCTCTCTCATTCTGCTAATTTCCCTTGTTCTGGGGTCTACTTTTTCTGATATTAATACAGCCTATCCAGGTTCTTTTACTCAGGGTTTGTACAGAATGTCTTCGTATGCCTTTGTCATATTTAGAGCAGGTTTCTTGTACGCAGCATACAGTCAGTCTTTTTGAGCTGGTATAACTGGAACATCGACATCTGATAGGATTACTGATTCGTCTGAATCTGGGCCTGTCATTTTATTGTGGGTTTTTGCTTGAGCCTCAGTTTTTTATTTCCCCTTCCTTTTCTTTTTAAATTTAACTTTCCTTTTAAGAGACAGAGTGAGTGAGAGAAGAGACAGAAAAAATATCAACTTTAGTTTTTCATCTGATTTTCACTGCTCCGACATTCAGTTGTATATGTGGTGCTGGGGTGCTAATCTGGGTTGTCCTGTGTGCCAGGCAAGCAAAATACCTCTGAGCCACTGCTCCAGCCCCTAAATTTAATTTTTTTGAGATGGGAGTCTTATGATGAGTGTTTTCCAGGATGATCTTGAACTCCTGGGCTCAAGCAATCCTTTCAGGTCGTCTTTCTAAGTAGCTGGGACTATAAGACTGGTGTTTACCACCATGCCTGGCTTAACATTTTCAATCAAAATATCTTTTGATTATTTAAATAACGTTTAACAACATTCAATCTTAAATTATCTCTACAGTTTTTTTGACAACTCTTCTTTTTTTAAGTGGTTGTGTTAGGAATTATAATATATATGCTTAACTTTTCACAGTCTACTAAGAAATAATATTTTACCATTTTAAGTAGTATCATATTTCTTTATTCCTTCTCCACACTGATACATGCTAAAACCCACCTGATAACTTCTGCTTTCAACTGTCATATGTTTTGGAGAGCTTAAGAGGAAAACACAATCTACTATATTACCAGTACTTACCATTTTTGGTGCTCTTCTTTCATTCCTTAAGTTCTAAGATACTCTTTGGTATCATTTCCACCCAAAAAATTTTCTCTAGAATTTGTTAGAACAATGAATTCTTATTTTACGTCATCTTAGAATGTCTTTAACTTGAAAAGGTTATTCATTCACCTTGGATACAGAGTTCTGAATTGACAGTTCTTTTCTTTTTGGCACTGGGGTTTAAACTCAGGGCACTTTACCGTTAAGCTACAACCCCTGCACTTTTTATTTATTTATTTATTATTTTGAGAAAGGGTCTCACTAAGTTGCTGAGGGTGGCCTTGAACTTGCAATCTTCCTGCCTCAGCCTCCTGAGCTGCTGGGATTACAAAAGTGCACCACTATGCCCAGCAATGGCTATTTTCTTTCAGCAATTCTCATCTTCATGATTTCTGATGCTTAAAATGTTTGGTGCTGCAGGGCATTTTGGAGTTTTTAGATTAGGGATGCTTAACTGGTGAAGTCACATAGACTTCAAATATTCCCAAATCAGAAACATTTCTGTTCCAGACATTCTGGTGAGGGACAGTCAACCTTCAGAATGTGTTGTTTTTTTCCCCCTCTGAGTGCTTTCAAGATGTGTCCTTCAAACTTTAGGTTTCTGCAGTTTGATTCTGATGTCTCAAGTATAGATGTCTTTGAGTTCATCATCTTTGGGGTTTGTGGAGCTTCTTGAACCTTTCAGTTCATGCCTTTGACAAACTTTTAGCATTTCTGGCCAATATTTCTTCAAATATTTTTTTCTGAACAATATTCTTTCTCATCTCTTTCTGGGAGTCCTATGATACCAATGTCAGATCTGATATTTTCTGACAGGTCTCTCTGAGGTTCTGTTCAGTTTTTTTCCCCTCCAACTTGTTTTCCTGTTGCTTGAACTAGATAATTTCTAGTGATCCATTTTCAATCCACTGACTTTTCTTTGATATCTTTCAAATGCTATGAAGCCTATCCAGTGAGTTTTAAATTTTTAGGTTTTTTTTTTTGTATTCTTCAATTGTAACATTCTTATTTCATTCTTTTCTATACTTTGTTTCTCTCAGACTCTGAGACTCTCTACTTGTTTCAAGAATATTCACACTTACTTTTTAGTGCATGGTCTTACTAACTGCTTTAAAATCTTTGATAATTTAACAGCTATTTCCTAAGATTTTCCTGGTTCTTCATTTACAGAGTCACTACAGATGGTACCCAGGACACTTTGAATATTATGTTGTGAGATGCTGAGCCTTCTTTAAACTCTATAGAGAATGTTAACATTTTGTTTTAGTAGGCAGAGCAGGTTGGGTTCTGCCTGCTGGGTATGTCAAGAGAATGGAGAGAAAAAGAAAAGCAATCCAGGGGCTGGAGTGGTGGCTCAGTGGTTTCGGCATTCTCCTGGCATGAACAAGGACACGGGTTCTAACCCCAGCACCACATACACAACAAAGTGCTGGAGCAAAGAATATCAATAATAAAATTGATTCTTTCTCTCACTGTCCTTCTCTCTTTTAAAAAAGAAAAGAAAAGAAAAGCAATGCAGACTCCCTCATGCTTCTGATCAGACATGTAGGCATCTGTGTAGCCACAGGCTTGCCTAGGGTCTGAAATGGGAGTGAACAGAAAAAGGAAGGAGGAAAAAACCCCTGGGGAATCCTCCTGCTCTCAGTCTTGTAGGATTCTCATTTCATGCTCTTTTGACCAGAAAGAGAAGGCTTCTTTTGCACTTGTTATGCAGTTAAGGTCTCAGGTTGCCACTGAACTCCTATCAGATGTAAAATAAACAGGACACCCAACACCAGCTTGATGGTACTTTCAGTTCCCTATTTCACCACTTGGATTTACTCTTTAGAGCCCTCAGAAAGTTACCCTGAGCATTTGGTCCAGGGTTTTAGCACGATTCAGCAGGAAACACAGGGATGGGGTATGCTTACTTCATTTTACCCAGCAGGGGAAAGGCACCAGGAACTCTTAGCTCTCTTGCATGACCAGGATGGAGAACCAACATATACAGGTGTGTAGACATTATGATCAGTGGTTGGCCAACTATGTACACTGCTGAACAGTAAATATTTTAGACTTTGTGGCCATCTGCTGCAACAATTCAACCTATTCAACTCTGCTGTTGTGTGAAAGCAGCCACATATAAGACATAAGTGAGTAGGGATAGCTAGCTTGCTATAAAACTATTAAATGAGACAGGCTGGATCTAGTTCACAGAATATGGTTTCCAGATCCCTGTTTCATATCACAAATAAGACGACTAGCTAAAGGCAAAATCACTTTTGGACTTTTTTCTGTCCTTAGCAGAATTCTTCAAATAACTACAAAAGTTCTCTGTTTGCTCTTTCATTGCTAGTCCCATGATGTTCAAGAACTTCAAAGCACATTTAATATTGGCACAATTACGCTCTTTGATTCTTGAAACAGCCACTTCTCTAGAGCTCCAATTAAGTTTTAGAAACTAGAAATTCAAGGAGATTTGACCAACTTTGTATCTTTTACATGTAACTGAAAATTTGACTATTATCTTTTCAAATAACAACCCTTATTCTCAATTTTCTCAAGGATATGTTAAAGCAGAGACCATAAACAATCGTGTCCTGATTTGTTTTTCCAGAACCTTCCAGACTGGAGGTATGGCGAGGCTGTTACCCTTTCACTCACCTGGTTTCCTGCCACAGAGATAGAAGGCCAGTCTGTCAGTCAACTCGTACTGTATTTCTACAAGGCGTTCTGCCAGCTCATGGTGCCCTCCTTGCCTACCAAGAGAAAACAAAGTATCATTGATATCGCTCATGATTCACTGGCTGTAGAGAAGTACAAAGACATCCCCTGAGACACCTGAGCAGCTTAGCAAGCATGACTTTTTAGAATAACCAACCTTTTTGTGTGAGATAGATTGTTAAGATCTACTTTGCGTTTCACCTTTATAAACTATTTTCACCATCTCAACTACCTCATTCCCTTTATTAATGTTCAAAATGGAATAAGGAATTCAAATACTTATGACGGGGGCTAGAGCGCTGGCTCAGTGGTATCATGCTTGCCTGGCAGGCGGGAGGACCTGAGTTCAATCCCCAACACCACGTACACCACTAAGTGTTAGAGCAACGAAAACCAGATGAAAAACTAAATAAAACTGATTCTCTCTTTTTTTCTCTCTCCCCCTCTCCCTCTCTCCCTTTAAAAAAAAAATTAAAAATACACTTATGAAAGGTATAAAGAATAACTTCATTTAATGAAGACAGAAAATAAAATTAATACATGGTTAAGTGTAGAGGTTCCAAAAACATTAGTGTTTCTAGAAACATATGATGTCCAAGACTCGCCCATGGAAATTCTGGATCAGCAAAGCTGGGAAGGGTCCAGGCATGAAAATTTTGAAGAAGGTTCTTTCCCTAGATGATTCTGGGGTGGCCAGTCAGCCTCTGGACAAGAGTCTAGAAACTACTTCCAGAACTTCAATTTAGGGAAAGAAAGACCAACAAATGCAGCTCTCATTCCTTCACTTACTTTCACATCTTTTTCTTCAATTTCCGTAACAGAAAATATTGTATGCGTTTCTTCATTCATGAAATAAACACTGAAGTTGCTTAAAATCTTTTTAGTAATAACACGTAAATAAATTATTAAACTAAAAGACTACTATATGCAATATTGCATGAGGAAATTCCAAAGTAAATGATAAAGTACTTACTGTAGGCTCTCTTCCTCTTCAAAGATCGAATCTAGTTTCAGCTAGTTTCTTTTCCTTCTATTCAAAGCACTACAAAATATCCTCCAATTTACCACACATCTTTGATTTTTAACATGCATGTTGTTTCTTTCTCATTTTTAAAAATCTGTGAAATCACACAATACTTGTAACTAATGGTATGTGATGATTTAACTGACAGAGCTTCTTTCTCTCTTTTTTAGTGTCATATGAAATAATGATATGTTGTATAATCAATGTACTCTCAGGTCTGACGAAATACTGTATTCTTATGGTCATTCCTACATGTGCTTGGATCTCTCTAGCTAGGTTTCCTGCCATGCTGAATGTGCCCTGTCAGCCAGATGTCCCAACCTTGACTCTGCCTTTCCATCACCTGGAATGCCTTAGGTCCTCTTTGCATGTCCAAATACAACCCATTCTTCAAAACCAACTAAATAAATTTCCTAATCTGGGCCACAATGAAGAAAACTTATATATGCTTTTTAAAATCCACTGTCCATTTTGCCAGTGAATCACACATTCTCTTGCCTCACTGAACTTTTTCAGACGTTTATGAATCATCTCTTCCAAGAGAGAGTAAATTCCTGGAGGATGGAGTTTTATCATTCACCTATCTATCCTCTATGCAGCAGAGCATGGCTCTTAGCAGTTAATAAAAGAAATTTGGAAAAAGAAGGAAAGATGATTTATCTTCTATCATTTAATGATATTCAAGGCTAATCAATGGATTACTTATTTTTCTGGCTGAAATTTTTAAATAAAGAAAAATTTAAAAGATTAATGATGAACACTCAGATGTTCACTACCTAAAACTTACAACTGACATTTTACTACATTGGTTTAATCACATACTTATCCATAGATTTGCTTTTAAGTTCAAGCAAAGATTAAGAATATTAAAAAATTCAGCCAGGAGTGGTGGTGCATCCCTGTAATCCCATCTACTTGGGAGGCTGAGGCAGGAGGATTGTAAATTTTGAGGAAAGTCTCAGCAACTTAATGAACCTTATCTAAAATAGAAAAGGGCTGGGGCGTAGCTCAGTAATAAGAGTGCCCTTGGGTTCAATCCCCAGTACTGCAAAGTAAAGCAAAAGAGTGGGTCTATAATTCTTTTTTTTTTTTTTTTTTTTTTTTTTAAAGAAAGAGGGACAATGAGAGAGAGAAAGACAGAATCGATTTTATTTAGTTTTTCATGTGGCCTTCGTTGCATACATGGTGCTTGGGTTTGAACCTATGTACTTGCACATGCCAGGCAAGTGCTGCAAGCACCTAGCAACTGCTCTAGCCTGGTCTATACTTCTTGACACTTGATTGTACTCTGACTACAGCTTAAAACACCATGTATGATAAAGGATCAAGCAAAAGACTAGAAGTATACTGGTTTATTATTCTAACCTTCCCTGATTTTGCTAGGCTAAGCCTGTATGTATTTTAAATGTCTTCATCTGAAAAATAATAGAATGCAAATTTTTAAAGGGGCTAAACATCAACCACACACATGAAACAGTGAATTGTACCCAACACACAGAGAAGGGCAAGAATCTCAGTTTCTTACCTTGCATAATCAACAGGAGTTTTCCCACTAGAATCTTGTGTGCCTGGGTCTGCTCCATATACTGCCAATAATTCAGCCTGTAAAATCTGACCTGCTTTGGACGCAACATGGAGTGGGGTGTTTCCTTTTTCCTAAGAATGATTAATAAAAAGCTGTCAGAAAAGCAAATTAGATATACTAAAAGCTACTTGAACACAATTCAGTTTCAATTTATTATCTGAAACAATTCACATTTTCTTACAGGATGAAAGAAGTTGGCTTGGGCTCCTAAAGATAACAGTCTCAGACAGGTTTCAAGATTGCCTGTTCTCACACTTGAATGGAGTTGCTGAAAAACACAACAACAAAAAAAGAATTTTAAAAATTCTAGTACACCAGAAATGATGTACTAGAGCAGTTGGTAGACTATTTTGATAAGTGTTACGTTAGTCACACATAGTCTTTATTTGGTTCAGTGGGGTGGACAGACCAATACCTCCTTTGGTGGTCATAACCACTCCTAGATTGTAAGGTGGACCAGGCTGACCTGCCTAAATGAAGGACTCAACTAAGCAAGTGGCCAAACTAGAACCTGAATAAGAGACAGTATGAGGATGCTGTTGCATGTGGCTGTGAAGTCTAATGGACTTGAGTTTAAAACTCTAGTCCCTTTGAGAAAATTCTTTAAGCAAGCTGACTCTCAGTTTCCTCATTTCTGAAATGGTGATAATAATGCCACCTATCAACAAGGTTATTCAATGATCTAATAAGGTGCTTAGCACTCAACCCAATATACAGGGAACACTTGAAGAATTCAGATGCTGTTATTATTAGCTGCTATCATTGTTACTGAACCTAGGGCTTCAAATTCTACCCTCTCCACAACCTCTCCACAACACTTTTCCTGGTCTATATACAATGATTTCCTGAAGTCTCTCAGGATGGGAAATAGGTCTGTGAAACACTAAATTCTGTACTACTGCAAAAAAGTAAGATGAGTTGACATCCTTAAAGTCTCCAAGGTGCAAAACCTCATCATAGGAATGGACTTACTCTAGGACTCCATTCAAATCTCATATTTTTTTAAAGTTTAGATTTTCAGTCAGTCCCTTCTAGGAACAAACTCTGAGATGGTTCCTATTTAAAAAAAAAGAAAGAAAGAAAAGAAAAGTACCTAAGACTTATTAACTAGTGGAAGTAACAATTATACATTTCTATGCAAAATTTAATATTCTGAATTATATTGCCTATGCTCCATGTAAGTAAGCATGTGTTGAAAACAGTACTTTGAAAATAAAGATGTGTTGGGGCTAGAGTGGTGTCTTGGTGGTTACAGCACTTGCCTGGCATGCACAACTACACGGGTTCAAACCCCAACACCCAAGTACACAACTAAGTGTTGGAGCAACGAAAGCCATGTGAAAAACTCAATAAAAATTGATTCTGTCTCTGTATCTCTCTCACTGTTCTTCTTTCTTTAAAAAAAGAAAATAAAGGTGCTGGCGCGGTGGCTCAGCGGTTTCGTCGCTTGCCTGGCAAGCACGGGGACCCGGGTTCAAACCCCAGCACCACATACACAACTAAGTGTTGGAGCAACTAAGGCCATGGGAAAAACTAAATAAAGTTGTTTCTCTCTTTCTCTGTCTCTCTCACTGTCCCTCTCTCTTTAAAAAAAAAAAAAAAAGAAAAGAAAATAAAGATGTGCATTTCTTACAGCTTCCCTCAAAAACATGCTAAAGCCCACATAAAGGAAACCATCTACTCATTTTACTAGTATAATAAACCTTTCTGTGTACTATAGCTTTGAGTCACACCCTGCTTTCTGAAGCTCTTTCTTGCTATGCAACCTGGAAACCTAAAGAAGTCAACTCTTTCTTTGCTATGTTCTTCTAGTCATTACAAACAACTATTTGAAAATTATTCGGTCATTCCCTTTAGAAACAAATTATGAGATGGCTCCTATTTTGAAATTAAACAAACAAAAATTATCAAAATACAATTTAAAAACCACACTGAAAGCCAGGCATGGTGGTGCATGCCTGTAATCCCAGCAGCTCAGGAGGCTGAATGAGGAGAATAGCAAGATCGAAGCCAGCTTCAGCAACTTAGTGAGACCCCATCTCAAAATAAAAATATAAAAAGGGCTGGAGATGTGGCTCAGTGGTTCAGTGCCCCTGGGTTCAATTCTAGTACCAAAAAAAAAAAAGTTTAGAGATGAAACTGATTGCAAAAAAATAAAACTATTATTTAATGCACGAAAATGAGTCTTTTACTTTCTTCCTTTTGAACTCTATTTTCCCAACAAATAAAACAGTATGTTGTCTTATCCAGATCTTTTAGGGAATTCAAAAAGCTGCAACCTACCTTACTAAGATCTTTGGCAGTCACACTATCGTCATCCCGGCAGGGCAAGCGGTGGACAAATGCTAACATCTGATACTTGGCTCTGATGAATTCTGCTTTATTGGGACTGGTTCAAAAACAAAAAAGAAAACAGTTCACTTGCAGTTCAGATACAACATTCCCCATTCTTTGTACTGTTAAAAAAAAAAAAAGGAGGAAGTGGCCCAGATCTCCCACTAAGTGAACAATGCTGAAGTAAGTTTCAGCAGTAAGACCTCAAGTCTGGAAATATACATTAGTCATTATAATGGCTGGGACTGCAGAATACCTGCTTTTTATAGCAGTTTTCATCTCTGTGTGATCTTCTCAACTGACTGCAACCCTGGGAGGAAGTGGCATTTAGTCTCATCTTATAGGTGAGGCAGAAGGTAGACTGGTGCCCAGAACCTAGATTTCTGGTCTCATTGCCTCTTGCTCGAGTACCTAAGTTTAAATCTAATTGCATCTACAGCTTCCATGTCATGGTCTCCAACTGGAGAAATCGTTAACTCCTGTTGGGTAACTATGCAAAAAAGATGTTCTCCACCCACCTCATTCTGAATTTCTATGATCAAAGAGCCCCAGAGTAACCAGAGTAACGACCTCCTGCACTGTCCTGGTGGAGGCTGATCAAAAATAGCTGTATTCCTTTTAATGATTCCCATTTGTTATGAAGAAATAAAAGTATTTATAAACTTTCCACTCACTGTACTTTATCCTGTGGATTAGCTTTACGTCTTCCACTCATAATAGAGGCAGGGTCCAGCAAGGAATGCTCCCATATAGAATTAGCACCATTGTTATATAAGGTCTCAACCATCTAAAATCAAGCAGTATGAAGTAAATATTTTAATTCTTTCCATAAATATTAGAAGAGAGTCAGTACGAACGAGAAACAAAGCCCCATTGTATACACAAAACTGCTTGGGTTATTACCCATATTATTGTTTTCTTATTTTGGAATGAGAAAGATGAACCTGTATGCAGGACTCTGCTTTGACCAGCAGAACAGTTATATCTTTATTTATTTATTTATTTTTTAAAGAGAGAGGGACAGTGAGAGAAACAGAGAGAGAAACAACTTTATTTAGTTTTTCACATGGCCTTCATTGCTCCAACACTTAGTTGTGTACGTGGTGCTGGGGTTTGAACCTGGGTCCTTGTGCTTGCCAGGCAAACGCCAAAACCGC
The DNA here is from genome assembly GCA_004027875.1 of Aplodontia rufa. Taxonomy (NCBI): domain Eukaryota; kingdom Metazoa; phylum Chordata; class Mammalia; order Rodentia; family Aplodontiidae; genus Aplodontia; species Aplodontia rufa. Next base: position 81,216 of record PVKS010003419.1, on the reverse strand, counting down.
CGAGCCACCGCTCCAGCCCCCAGTTATATCTTTAAATGGGGGCTGGAATGGTGGCTAAGCAGTAGACTGCTTGCCTGGCATGCGTGAGGACCCAGGTTTGAATCCCAGCATGACATGCACAATTGACTGAACAACTAAAACCAGATGAAAAAAATAAATAAAATTGATTCTCTCTTAAAAAAAAAAAAAAAAAGAAGTCTTGGGGCTGGCTGAAGTGGTGGCTCAGCGGTTACAGCGCTTGCCTGGTGTGCACAAGGACACTGGTTCGAACCCAGCACCATGTATACAATGAAGTGTGGGAGTAACGACAGCCACATGAAAACTAAATAAAACTGATGCTCTCTCCCTCTCATTGTCACTCTTTTTCTTTTCCTTTACTTTTTTAAAGAGAGGGACAGTGAGGGAGAGAGAGAATCAATTTTTATTTAGTTCTACATGTGACTTTCGTTCCTTGGACACTTTGCTATGTACATGGTGCATGCCTGGCAAGCGCTATAACCACTGAGCTACTACTGCTCCAGCCCCCTGTTGCTCTCTCTTAAAAAGAAAAAAACCTTTAAATGGTTTGATTGTTCTGTACTCATTTATTGAGGGAAAAGCAATATCCTAAGCCTGAAAAAATACCATTTTACCCATATACCCATTTTGGGGCGGGACTGGTGGCTCAGTGATTGGAGAGCTTCTCTGGCACGCATGAGGACCTGGATTCAAACCCCAGCACCGCATACACAACTAAGCAGTGTCGGAAAAACAAAGGCCAGATGAAAAAATAAGTAAAAATTGATTTTCTCTTTTAAATAAATAAATCCATCCATTAAAAAAAACTTATTAAAAATTATGGTATAGGGCTGGAGCGGTGGCTTAGCAGTTACAGGGCTTGCTTGGCATGTGGAAGGACTCGGGTTTGAACCCCAGCACCACATAAACAACTAAGTAACAGAGCAACAAAAACCAGATGAAAAACTAAATAAAATTGATTCTCTCTTTCTCTCTGTCCCTCTCTCTTAAAAAAATTTTTTTTTTGGTCTAATGTGCTAGTTACAGTTTTATACATTAAAATAACACAACTACTAAAATGAATACTTCAGTATTGCCTGCATTTGTCTGGAGGACAGTGATGGCTTAGGTTCCATACTTTGGGAATTGCTGCTTTAAGATCAAGCCTGGCTTTTTAATTAAACTACTCATCTCTGGATTTAATTCAGATTCTGTAATATATTCTGGCTTTGTAAACACAGACCTGAAAGCAGTATATGCTCCCCTTTCACATGAGAACAGGCAACTGGAAAATTTTAAGCAAAAATTATTAATAAGACATATCTCCCAATTTCATTTCAAAGCAGATTCCTAAAATGTCACCATCTGCTTTTTACATTCACAGAGATATTTTCGCATTGGAGATCTGAATCTGCTTGTTTGTACCCCTTGGTTCATGCAGGCCGTCTAAAGGACATGCTATGCAGCTGTCACAGATTTGGTGATGTGTACTCAAGATAAATGAAGGCAAAATGTACACTTAATCCTGAGTTCTAAGAGAACCTGAAGAATGTGCACCCCAAATAAAAGTGCAGGCAACACAACATCAGACCCCAAGTAAGACAAAAGCCCATTTAACACTTAATAGAGTGTTAGGCATGCAATCAAAACACATCACCTTAATTCAGTCTAACTAGTAATGATAGCTTCAAGAAAACAAATTGAACACTTCAGAGATTTCTAATGAGCAGGGCAGGGTGGCCCACACTTCTAATCCCTTCGGCTCAGAAGTCTAAGGCAGGATGATCCAAGTTCAAGGCCAGCCTGACCAAGTAAGCGAGGCCCTAAGCAAATTAGCAAGACCCTGTCTCAAAAAAAAAAAAAAAAGAATAGACAAGACTGGGGATGTGGCTCAGTGGCAAAGCACCTCTGCATTTAAACTGCAGTACCAAAAGGAAAAAAAAAATTCTAATGAATCTCAGTCATTCTATCAAAGCAGGAAAAAAATGTTCTAAAAATATTAGCTGGTACTCAGGATTAGGTACTATAATGAAGTTTTTCAGGCAGTAGCTTTTGGAAACAATCATCATGATATGTTGAAAAGATGGACTATTTAAAAACAGTTTCTGGTGACAATTCATAAAGTCAGAAATGAAACATTATTAGGAAATTTTAATTTGTATCTATGTATAGATAGCTATCTATATATAATTTGGCTTTTGGAATAAAACTTAGGAGAGAAAAAACATCTTACAAGATGAATTGAATACAGGATAATACTTATACATAGAATTGATGGGCACATCACCTCTATTTGATTATGATTCAAACATTGTGCAGGATTTAAGAAGTATACTAGGAAAAGTCAGGCATGGTGGCATAAGCCTGCAATCCCAGCTACTTGGGTTGGTGAGGCAGAAGTATTAAAAATTCCAGGCCCAGGGGCTGGAGCAGTGGCTCAGCGGTTATGGTGCTTGACTGGCATGCATAAGTCCGTGGGTTCAAACCCCAGCCCTGTATACACAACGAAGTAGCTCAGCAACGAAAACCACACGAAAAACTAAATAAAACTGATTCTGTCTCTGTCTCTCTTAAAAAAAAAAAAAAAAAAAAAAAAAAAGTTCCAGGCCCAGTCTGGGCAGCTTGGCAAAATCCCTGGCTAAAAAACAAACAAACAAAAAACACCCAACCAAACAAAAAAGTCCCAGGAGAAATCTTAGTTGCTAAAACATAAATTGCAAACTGTGTTCTCCTTATCCCTTACCTGAAGCAGTGTTGGAGGCCACGGCGTGTGTTTCAGATGCCTCACTTGGGAGATATGACGCCCTAGACTCCGATGGACGCTGCAACACTCATCACATATGAAAGTTCCCCTGTTCACTGACGCCCAAGAAGGATCTGGAAAGATAATGAAGTCTCAGTGGCAGTGGCAAGGAAACCAGTTGGTCGTTGTACTACACAAAGGCAAAAGATATCCGAAATTTGGTTTTTCAAAAAAACAAGACATTTTTGTTGGTTTAGTGTGCTCGTCAACGTATCGAGCTGGTGATCACGTCCCATGACACTACCAACGATAATACTGGCAGATGAAGCACAATGTTAACGGACACCAACAGCCCTAAATAAGCAGTTTTCCTCTTTCTGGTTCAGGGCCACAATCTGTAACCCTAATGTGGATCTACCATCTCAGGTGGATGCTCTTTCATTCACATAAGAGAAGCAAACGGAGAGAGCATGATGAATCTCCACAAACAGCAAGATAATATTATCTATTTTTAAAGAGAAAGTCAATTTTAATTATTTATTCTCTGATTTTTGTTGTTTATTTCTCCAACACTTACTTAGTTGTGTATGTGGTGCTGGGGTTTGAACCTAGGTCCTTGTATAGGCAAGCGTTCCACTGCTGAGCCACTGCTCTGGTCCCAGGATAATATAATCTCGACAGTGAATAATCCACATAGCAGTATCTGAAGCAAATGACTGCTGCCCTAATGCACTGCTATAAATCAACATGTCTCAGGCTAATGGAAATCTGTGAATGACAGAACTACAGAATCACTCAGCTGCTAGGGTTCTGGGGAAAGGGAAATCTGGCCTACTCCAGTATGAAATGTTCTATGATATCCATTAGTTGTTTTAAGTAAACTGCTATGCTACGTATAACAGATCTGAATGAAAGAAAAGAAACTGCCTCACAAGAGGAAAAGATGTAAAATAAAAATAAGTTTATTTTTTGACAGAGAGAGAAAGAGAATCAATTTTTTAAAAATTTTTTTCATCTGGCTTTTGTTTTTTGGACACTTATATGGTGCTGGGGTTCGAATCCAGGTCCTCACGCATGCCAGGTAAGCGCTCTACTGCTAAGCGACCACTCCAGCCCCTCAATTATATTTTTGATGTATATATTAACACGTTTTTCCTTTGAAATTCCAGAGCTTCATTAGATATCCTTTCAACTAGAAGTAATTCATATTGAGTAAGCAGGATGATCTGGGTGAGTAAACTGAACACTTTAAACCCCAAATACAGACTTTCTGCATTTCAACACACAATAGGTGACAAAAGATGCTGCTTAGGTTATCTGGTCTAAGGGTTGTATTTTTAAATTCTTCAATGTCCTCGAAAATCTCTAAAATGAGAATACAACACCTTTACCATTTTTAATAGTTTATTCAAGCCCTTTCAAACCATATAATGAAAAGTTATGGGATTTCAATCAAAGACAAATCCTGGAAACCAGAGTGTAGTGTGGTGGTTAGGAGGGCTGGCAGGGGAGACCAGCAGTCCATTGTTTGAACCCCAATCCTGCCTCTTCTTGCACAGTGATTGCAGGCAAGTTACTTCTTTGAGTGCCCTTACCGTGACTTAAGTGGGAATAATAACACATCTAAGGGATGTGCGGTTATAAAGTATAATAGCTCTCATTTGGTAAGTATTCAGTAATGTTAGCTGTTGCATCTTTTCTAACTTATTTTCTAATTATCATTCAATTTTTTAAAAAGCTGCATTCTTTTTTCTTTTTTCAGGAGAATCAATTTTATTTATTTTTTCATCTGTTTTTTGTTTTTTGACACTTAGTTGTGTATGTGGTGCTGGAGTTCGAACCTGGATCCCTGTGAATGCCAGGCAAGCGCTCTACCACTAAGCCACCACTCCAGTCCATCATTTAAATATCTTAAAGATCCCACTGAAATTTATGATCACTGGAAAAGGTTTTGATTGGAAATACTTATAACATCAAACATTTCACATGAACACTGTACCAATGTAGTAGAAATTTCAGTTAAGTTTTTAGGTAGCAAGACTATGATCTATTTAAAATGAACTAGAATCATTAAAACACAATATTTAAGATGATATGATAAATAATTAAATGCTTGCCATAAAACAAACAAAAAAACAATTCTGCACAGCATAGCTTTGTCAGTACCACTATGACATTTAAAATTTTTTCTTAAAAAAAAATATATATATATTTAGAGAGAGATAGGGAGAAAGGGGGTGAGGAAAAGAGAATCAATTTTATTTACTTTTTCATCAGGTTTTAATTTTTCTGACACCTAGTTGTGTATGTGGTGCTGGGGTTTGAACCCAGATCCTCATGCACAACAAGCAAACACTCAATCACTGAGCCACTGCTCCAGCCCATCACTATGACATTCTAAGGGACAAAGAAGGGAAACATCAAGATGCAGGATCCCTATGAAGACACATTACAATACTGCTACTGCTAAAGACAGAACAGGTTGTTCTTCACATATCATGCAGAGGATTCACAGGTTTCTTAGAGGAAATTAAACAGGAACAAGGCATCTGATTGTGGTTTTTGAGTAATCATTTAATCATTATGGATCAGAAACCCACAGAAAGAATATTAACAACATAGAAAAATTAAAATTGAGTTTGCAGGAATGAGGTTGGGCAAACCTCTTTTAGTTTATCTAGATGCCAGGTCTTACCTTAGGCTTCATGGATACTACAAATGGACTTCAAAAATGTCTTTGTCTTCCCCCATATCTCATATAAATTCTGCATCAAAGAGTAAGTATATGTGCACTTTTTCCAGGGACAAGGCCTTACTGTTCATCAGAATTCAAAGGAGTCCCTCACCCTAAGGGTTCTTTTACCAGGACATGCAGAAAAGGGAGCACAGATCCCTAGCTGCTCAAGTTCACAGAACATTTGAAGGTAGTCTCATTATATTCAAAACAGGAAGGAAGTGACTCAAGCCTCTGTAGGTTTGGTATTCAAGACAACTAAAAGGATACAATGGAAGAGAAAATGTTCTGAATGCACAAAATGCTGCAAAAAATAATGATAATGTTTAGAGTGACTACAAAGCAGCAACTTGCGTTTGCCCCCTCATAATCCGTTGGGAAGCAAAGAACAGGCCTCTCAAGAGGAAGTATGAACCCAGACACACGTGAATCAAACACACTACAGAAAGCTTGACTGAAACAGGCGAGAAAAGGAGGAAGTGGAACAAATTAACATTTTTAGAGAAAAGGACACAGTTTGTATAAACTTGGTTTAGAAAACACCTCTTCTTAAACTCTTTCATCCCCCTCCAATCTTCAAAGGAAATTGCTAACACCTGTACTACCTAGGTCTTGAAATAACCATATAAGGGTTGAGTATTTAAAATCAGTCTCTGCTTCCAAGTGACAAGATGTAGACTGAACAGTTGCAAAGCCACTGGTGTCCAATGATTTAATTGCTCATTGGACACTGTTGAACCAAAACGTCATCTGACATTTGAACTATTTCAAACTCAGAACTGCTAAGTCCAAGGACCAAAACCAACATATGATTGAGTTCCAATAATCAATTGAGTTCCAATTACTAAAATAGATCTGATTTTTAAATCCGAATAGTACGTGTGAGAGAATGGTTTTGGCCTTTCAGTGATCACATATGCTGATATCACCAGTGACTTGTGTGTTTGTGTGTGTGTTTAGTAGATTTTAACAAATGTACGATGCAGAAATTCAACTCTAGCTTTAAGGGACTGCAAGGGTTCTGAACTGAATAACAGAGCACGCACACACTCAAATCAGAAGAAAACTTAGACGAAGGAATCCTAAGATTACTCACTGACTTTTTCCTACACACAGAGCGTGGTACTCTCGATTATCCTCATTGGAAAAATAAGGAAATCAAGGTTTGGACAAATGAAGTCACCACCAGCCCAAGGTCATTCAGAGACAAAATTCGGTGTGAACCTAGGCCCTTCTGAGTTGCAAACTTGAGACATTCACAGACTCCTAAGTGCTGGGAGTGTTTGCAAGACCCCGAGCTGGCGATTCGGCCGTGGAGTGGCTGCCGGGACGTCAGGAACCGGGACGTCACCCACCCGGACCCTCTGGCAAGCCTCCAGGGGCGAAGCGGGGGCTGTAGCCCACGCTGGGCCAGGCCCGCTGGCGGGGCGGGGGTCTGGCGAGGGGTGACACCTGCAGCCTCTGGGGGCCGCAGCGGGAGGACGCTCGCCTTTTACTTCTGTAACTGGTCTTCCTGCGGATTACCCAAACCCCTTCCTGTCGGGGGAGCGGTCGCGAACCCCGCCGCCGACCCGACCGGTCAGGGACGAAGGGGCGAAGGGGAAGGGAAGGGAGGGACCGGAGGGCGGAGGTCCCCCGCACGGCCGGTTGACAGGCCCGGGGCAAGTCTCGCCCCTCGGCCCCCTGGCCGTCCTTCACCGCGAACCCGGCCGTGGGGTTCCGCCTCAGGAACTCGCCGGCTTCGAGGGGGCGGCTCCGGGGCAGGGGTCCGGGCAAGGAGAGCACAGGGGAGCGGGCCCGGTCGGCGCGACTCACCCGGCCCGCTGCAGTCAGCGCACAAGTCGCTGCTCCGGAGCCGCTTCGACATGGTTCCCGCCTCCACCTGCCGGGAACCGGGGGCTCGGGAACCGCGAAAGCAACGGCGGCGGCGGCGCTTCCGCTCTAACGGGTCCCCGCAGCAGCGCTGGCGGCTGCGCCTCTGCCCTCAGCGCCTCGCAGCCGCGGCGCAGCACGCAGGCGCGGGGAGGGGCAGTTCGACGATTGGCAGGTCACGTGACCGGAAAGGGCAGGCTTCCTCGCCGCCATCTTGAGTAAGGGCAGGTGCCTGCCTCACCACCCTCTGTCCCCTTGCTAAGTCCTCTTGTGTGGTGGAAAAGATTCGCTTCATCCCAACACCGATTAATACCAGACGCAGCACAATCTTGTGATCAGAACTCTGCATCCACGACCTCCCCTAGGCAATCAGTGATTCAATCAAGTTCAATCATCCATTCCTGTGGTCAAGAAATACGTATATTCCACACACTGTTCCAGGCACTGGAGGAAAAGCAGTAAGCAAAGGATAGCACTTTCGGCCCTCATGGAGCCTACATTCTATCTACTAAGGGTGGTTGTGAAAATAAAAAGTAAAGTAAGGGTTTATTAGATGATTTCTTCTTTAGGCTACAATTTTAATCTTATTTTCAAAATGTAGATAATGTATCGTCTACTTGTAGTCCACAGTTCGATTTTGTGTGGCTTAACACCTAAGTATGTTTTATTTTACATTTTATAGAAAGAAGAAAAAGAAGAAGAGAGCCAGGCGTGGTGGTACATGCCTGTAATCCCAGCAACTCAGGACACTGAAGCAGGAGGATCACAAATTGGAGACCAGCCAGGGCAACTTAGTGAGACCCTATCTGGGGTGTAGCTCAGTGGTAGAAAGAGGGGGCAAAGAGGGAGGGAGGGAGAGGAAGGGGACAGAAAGAAAAATATGCAACAAAATTTGTATGTGACCAGCAAAACTAAGTATTAACTAGCTAACTAAGGAGAAGTACAGTAAATTATGGGGCAATGTGGTATGCCTGCTCCATAGAAAGCCTTCAAAAAATAGCAGGTTCTACTATTTTTGATGCTACTGTTAATTTCTAATTACTACTCTTCTTGGAATTGGAGAATAAGAATAGCTAACCTAATTTACAGGATAGTGTGAGATGAACACAATGAAATGAGGTTAATCAGCAGAAAGGAAAAGGAAAAGTGTGATCCTAACACTAATGAATATTTGTTGTTTGTGTTACATGTGAACACAACTGTGATCCTATTGGGCAAATGTTGGATGCCTATTGTGTCCCAGGTACTATGTTGGTTTGAGGTAATCTGGAAAGCAAAACATGTGGTCACAGTGATTGTGGAATTTTCAGACTGAGATAGGAGAAATGTTCAATAAACGTGGGATGGTGAAGAGAAAAAAGATCAGGTTTCATAGGAATGCTAAAAGAATAAATCCTGGAAGAGGCCTTAGAAGCACTGGTTTTAAGTGTATCTGTTAGGTGTGATAAATGTGTAATGTGGAAATAAACACATAATTGTCACATACACCACCCACAGTTAGAGCCCCCTGGTGTCATCCTGATGCGTTTGCATCCTGTTTTGGTTCAACAGCTCACAAATCTTCTGGGCTTCACTCCACACTTGTGTAGAATGGATTAGATCAGGATTCTTGAACAGCAGCTGCAGGCATCTGAAAAGCTGGATGAATATGCACAGAGAAGGCAGAGGGAATGTTTTCAGAATGCATTGAATAACTGCCCAGTTATGTGGCCTAGTTGTAGACAGGTGGGCAGAAATAGTGATTGGATCTTCATTGAATTAAGGAAACCAAACATAGTGCCTGAGGTTGGAACCCAAAGGATGAGCTTTATTTTTTAGACTGTGCTCAAATCCATGTATTGTAACAGTCCTTTCAACAGTAACCTAAAATCCAAATGGCTAGCTTGAAAATGACACTAAAAATCCAGATGCACTGAAGCATGCCTATAATCCCAGCCACTGTGGAGGCTCTGGAAGAGGTTTGCAAGACCAAAGCCAGCCTTGGTAATTTAGTGTGACCCTATCTCAAACTAAAAACTTTTGAAAAGGGCGGGAGCGTTGGGAATGTAGCTAGCTGATAGGTAGAAATACCCCTGGGTCCAATCCTCAGTATGTGTGGGAGTGACACTCATGCGGAATAAATGACCACTATAGATAGCTTTTTTTTTTCTTTAAAAGAGGGATAGTGAGAGAGAGAAAGAGAGAATCGATTTTATTTAGTTTTTTATGTGACTTTGGTTGCTCCAACACTTCATTGTGTACATGGTGCTGGGGTTCAAACTCGTGTACTTGCGCATGCCAGGCAAGTGCTGTAACCGCTGAGCCACTGCTCCAGCCCCCACTATAGGTAGTTTTGAGTCATAACCCAGTTTGGAATTTAGATTGGCTAGTGGTTCTCAACTGGAAGTGAGAAGTGATTTTTTCTTTTCCCAGTATCTGGAGACTTTTTTTTTTTTTTTGAGAGATAGGGACAGTGACAGAGAATCAATTTTATTTAGTTTTTCATGTGACTTTCATTGTTCCTATTCTTCGTTGTGTAGGTGGTGCTGGGATTTGAACCTGTGTCCTTCTGCATGACACCCAAGCACCTTAACTGCTGAGCCACCACTCCAGCCCCTGGAGACACGTTTTGAGGAGTGCTGTTGGCATCCAGTAGGCAGAGAGGCCAAGGATACCTCTCTACATCCTATTGAGATAGGGATTTAGGGAAAAAAAAGAGAAATACTGAATCTTGGGGGAAATACCCTCAAGCCATTGGGATGTGTAAGTCACAGGTGACACTGCAAAGCATCTTATAACCTCTACCCAAAGACATAACCAGTTCAAAGTGTTCCAAGGTTAAGAAACCCTGAGAATTATCTCTTTATGATAAAAATATCTGAAGCCACTTCTCTAGGGTTTATGGTTCCTTCTTGAAAATTATTTGGTGTTGCCCACTTCCAAAGTGGCTTCTGACCAATCGTAGAAAGATCTGCCCTGGTCCAAAAAGGCTGCAAGGGAGTCAGTAGCCGGAATGGTTTGGTCCAGGCTCCGGTTCTCACCCCCTGATTGGAGAGCCAATGGAAGAGGCCCAGTTGTGGACCGAACCATCTGAGGTCGCCGGAGCAGGGGGAGAGAAGCTAGTGACAGCCAGACTGAGTTTCCCACACTGAGATCCTGAACCCAAGGAGAGAACCGCAGCTCTACTGTGTAGGTGTCACTATGTTTGCCGGGAGGACTTGCAGGTGGGTGGTACCGGGCGGACCTCGGAGCCGTTGCCTACCCTCGACCCCTCCCGCCGCGACGTGCGGTGGTGCGCCCCTCGCACTTCCCTGTTTGGGGCAGTTCAGCCCTCAGAAGTCGGTTCGGGAGCTGTCAGCGCGGGCGCGAGCGCGGCGGGGCGCGGGGTGGGGTGGGCGCGGCCGACCCGGTCCCCGACCCGGCTCGCGACCCCCAGACCTCGCGCGCCCCACACCCGGCCCGCTAGGCCGCCCGGCCGCGTACGGCGCCCCTCGCTCCTCGCTCGCTCCTTTCGTTCTCTCCGCTCGCCGGCCTCGCCGGGTAGGCGGCGGAGACCCTGCCGGGGCCGAGGCTTCTGGCTGGCTGGCGGCCAGACCCCGGCCTCCTCGCCATGTCCTCGACCAGCGACGCCAGCAGTCACTTCCCCCTGCACCTTCTGGTCTGGAACAACGACTACCGGCAGCTGGAGAAGGAGCTGCGGGACCAGGTGAGGTGCGGGGCGGAGGGAGTTGGGGGTGGGGGTCGTTAGTTTCCCTGAGCCCATTTCCAGCCCTCTGCCACCGGGGACCCCCAGACCCCTTCAACTTTGCAGCCGTGGGGTAGTAATTATAAGAGGACATGTGTCGATTGATTACTCTAATGCCGGGCCAGGCCCTGGGATTTTTGTGTCAACCTTTTAACCTTTCCAATAACGCTAGGAGGTAGGTACTATTATTATTTCGTTCGATAGAGAAGGAAACCGAGGCTCTCGGAGGCTGCTTGCCTTGCGGGAGGCTGCTTGCCTTGCGTGAGGCTGCCCACCCAATGATACCATGTCGGAATTTTAACTCAGGTGGCCAGCTCCGGAATGCATCCTCTCTTAACCATTATTAAGCTCTATTAACGCGAAAACAGAAGAATAACACTCGCCCCCGCCCCCACCCCTTATTAACCCTGCCTTGTGAGGAAGGGTTTGGTTGGTTTTACAGTCCAGGCTCTAACTTGCCCTGTGACCTTGGGCAAGGCATTTTCGTTTGGAGGCCTACATTCATCTATCCGTAGAATGAGAATGTTGGTAATGTAGGCAATCCCAGTACTTGACTATAGCCATAGGTCTTGGGAGGTTCCTGGAATAAGCATTTAAGAAGCTCCCCAGGGAGAGGCCTGATACATAGTAAAGTTTGAGAATCACCAGTGCCAGTCTCCTTAAAATCCTTTCTTGTTCCAAAGTACCTTAATTCTTTCTTTCATTGTTGCTGTGGATTTACAGTAGAGGTTCTTAATTGGAGGGGATTTTGCCCCCGGGGACATTTGGGAATGTATGAAGACATTTTTGGTTATAAATGAGGAGTGGGTGCTACTGGCATCTAGTGAGCAGAGGCCAGGGAGGCTGCAGGACATCCTACAATGCACAAGGCAGCCACCAACAACAGAGAATTATCTGGCTCCAAATGTCAATAGCGTCTTGGTTGAGAAACCTTGCTTTAAAGGCATCCCAACAATTCTAGGAGGTACTGGTGCCCTCAATCAGCAAATTTAGTAAATAGGATAAAGATTTGAAGGTTGGCTTCATTCACTTTATGCCACATATTAAAGACCTAATTTTTAAATGGATCAAAATTGACCTTACAATTGTCAAGAAATTGTAGAGGAAAAGGAGCATTGGTTCTCTTTTGGTTGGTAGGAATTGAGGAAAACTAGCCTTACTGTGTTTGAATAGTTACTAAGTGCTTACTTGCAATCTGCTATATTTAAGTTGGTTGAGCATACACTGGAATTCAGAAGTTGCTCTTCTTTCTTTTAAAGAACTTGAGCAGGGCGCAGTGGCACATGCTTGAAATCTCGCCTACTGGAAGGCAGGAGGATTACAAGTTTGAGGTCTGCCTGGGCAATTTAGAGAGACCTTGCTTCAAAATAAGAAATAAAAAGGTCTGGGTTACAGCTCAGTGGTACAGCACCCCTGGTTCATTTCCCAGTACCTAAAAGATAAAAAAGAACTCCAGACAGAACATAGTTTTGTAGGAGCCATTATTTTTAATTGGATGATACAGTAACTATTTAAGAGTTAGGGAGATAATGACACATGCTCCCAGACAAAATGATTCACCATTAGGTATCCCAGTACACCTGATGATTTAATACTCAATTACTAGCTGTGGCTCAGAAGTAGTCTCAACCATTTTACTTTTAGCTTTAAGTCTCATGAGGGATATTTTAAAAATGATCAGTTCTAATTTTTAGGGGTCTGCATTTTGCATCTATACTTTTCAGTATTGTGACTGCCCAACTTATGCAATGTTGAGAGAAAGTATAAAGAAAGTCACAGAATAAAAATCTGTTTCATAGAGTCATCGTCATTAAAACACACTGTTAACTGCAGTTTCTGAAAACAGCAGCTTTCTACTCATTGGAGTATTCTACTCTTTTTTTTTTTTTTTAGGAGAGGGACAGTGAGAGAGAGAGAAAGAGAGAATTAATTTTATTTACTTTTCCATGTGACCTTCATGGTGCTGGGGTTTGAACTCGTGTCCTCACGCATGTGAGGCAAGCACCATAATTGCTGAGCCACCACTCCAGCCCCTACTCTACTTATTTTTGCTAACGTAATACTAAGCAAAGTCTTGGTTTATAATCCTTTTTTAAAAAGTGGTACTGAGGATTGAACTCAATGGCACTCTACTAATGAATTACATCCCCAGTCCTTTTTATTATTATTATTTTTGAGATGGGCTTATCAAGTTGCCAAAGGTTGGCCTTGATTTTCCTGCTTCCGCCTCCTGAGTAGCTGGGATTATAGACTTGTGCCACCGCACCTGGCTCTGGTTTATTGTTGAAAGTGTGACATATTGTCTCTTTCCCCTACATACTGGTAAAAGAGTCCATTGAAAGTTCTCTGCTTTGGGGGCTGGAGTGGTGGCTCAGTAGTTAAAGCGCTTGCCTGGCATGTGTTAAAACCCCAACACCATATAAGTGTTGGAGAAACAAAGGCCAGATGAAAAAAATAAATAAATAAACTTGATTCTCTCTTTCACTCCTCTCTCTTCCTCTCTCTCTTTAAAAAGAAAGTTCTCTGCTTTAAAAAATATAGGACATTTGTGATTAAAACTTAGAAATTCAAATCTTGCAGCAGACCTACCTGAAGTAAACTTTAGGTCCTTAGTGCCCTTGACTGTCAAGGAGGTCAGGAAGAATATTCATATTTGCTAATTGTGTTGGTTTTGCCTCTGTTTCAGCAGTGATTACTGTGCACCATTTCATAGTATACTGTTGCCTCTGGGGAGGAGACAATTGACATCTTAAATGGGGAAGTTTGACTGTCAATGCAATCCAACTTTAATCTGGAAACTTGGTCATTGAAGGGGCCCGTGATTGCCCAGCTCCTCCTAATGCTTGGTTCAATGCTCTGCTGTCACCAGGGGTGCCTTGCTTTTTTAGTTTTCACTGGGCCCTGCAAATTACATAACTGGTTAGGGTGAAGAAGTTGATAATCGATATCGTTAAAGTACATGGCAACAAATATTTTGTTGCCGTCCTGTTTATCTAGAGTGCTGATTATGAAACTGCCACCTGCCTCTGTGACGTGGAGGCAGTGGGGTTTAATGGCCAGCACTAATGCTGATTAGGTTGTGAGCTTGGGTGTGTTGCTCACACACTTATTGAGTTGTTTTATCACCTGTGAAGTGGGGGGAACACTGGAAGTTTACTCTTTTGCCAGGTGTTGTGCTGAAGTGTTTTATGTGCAATCTTAGATTTAATTCTCATGCCAGCTCTCTGGGGTGGGTGCTACTATGATTTCCTACCTTATAGATGAGGAAACCGAGGTAAAGAGAGGCATAGTCACATGCTTAACTGGTATCTGAATTAGGATTTGAATCCAGAAAGTCAGACTGTCCAAATCCTATATTCTTTTTTGTTTTAGAGAGAGAGAGAGATAGAGACAGTGATAGAGAGGGAGCATCAATTTTATTCAGCTTTTCATGTGGCCTTCATTGCTCCGAGACTTCTCTGTGTACGTGGTGCTAGGGTTTGAACTCGTGTACTCATGCATGCCAGGCAAATGCTGTAACCATTGAGCCACTGCTCCAGCCCCCCCAAATCCTGTATTAACTGCTCTGCTCTTCTTTCAGTTAAGCTGTGAAGAGTAAGGAAGCTAATGGGAACAATACCATTTTGAGTAGCTGCCACAGGGTTTACTATAATCGTCATCTACAAACCTGGAAATTTAGCTTCATTTGTGTATGCTATGTATTTTTTTCTAAGAAACATGTATTGCTTGCATAATTACAAGGAAAAAATTCCCATCACTTCAGCAATAAAACCTGCTGTTTCCCTTAACGTTTCGTGTGCCAGCGAGTGTCTACCATCTATTTTATTCCTTCCATCACATGAGTGAGACTTGAAGCATGCACACTGGTAGTGGTAAGGGTTTTATTTTGTTCAAGGAACTTCCACAGCACAAAAAGAATTGAGTTTATCCAGATGAAGCGAAGGGCATGTCTCAGCCGCAGCCCCAGTGTTGCTAGTAGCAGGCATTGGTGTCACTTTGCCAACTGTGTGATTGTTTCAGGCCTCCAGTGTTTCCCCAGCAGAGGCTCTTAGCAACATGTCTCTTAACCCACCAGCTCTTCAGTGGGACCTCAAAGTTGGTTGCTGAAGTTGGTTATTCCATTTAGCTAGAGAGGTCTGTTTAAACCCTTTTGGCCTTCTTAACCAATGCTGGGAATGAGTGGCCACAGGGGGATGAATGCAAAGGTGAGTCCATGCATCATAGATAGTGTGGGGAAAACTCTGGCATTGAGTGGGGTGGAGGGTGGCAGTTGAGACCTGACTCTAGACTCCAAATGCCTTCCTTGGAAGCCAGCAGGTGAAAATGTAGCATCCAGGCAGGAGGAAGCGGATATTTGAGCCCGACAGGGAACCACCTTGGGGTTCTCACTGCAGCCTGAGGCAGGGCAGGTGAGGCCACTGGGTACATATTGAAGTCAGAGCCTTTGGCTGGAGGCCAGTGGTGAACCATCCCAGATGAAATGCCCAGAGGCATTCTCGGGGTGCTCCCTTAGGAACTTGGGTTCGCCATAGGAGATTGCCCTGTGGATCCCTTTTCCCACCTGATTTGAGGTGGGAGCCTCAGGCAGGGGTTGTCTGAGTGAAGAAGTGTGAGGGAGGTTACCCTACTGAGAGGAAGGAAGGCTCTTTAGCATTCTCTTGGCGAGGCCCCCAGAGATAACAGTGATAGCTTATAAAGAGCCTACAGTGTGCTAGGTAGAGGTAGGAAGAGGCTCATAACTTGCTTGAGGCTAGGGAAGGTGGAAGTGGGGTCCTATCTGGGTTTGCAACCTACCCTTAAAACTCAGTCATTTACTGCCTTGGGAGGACAGTGGCAGGGTAAAGAAGGCTTTTGAGCAAGAAAAGTGGATGGGCATCAATTAATAAGCAGGAAGAAGATGGATAGACACCTCGTTCCTTCACTTCTTTTGAGATGCTTTTAGTTTTAAGGGGGTTGGCCAAAGAAACCTAAATGAATAACCTAAATGATCAACTTTGAAGATGAATTCCAGTACATTCTGAAAGCCATTGCTTTCTGAATTAATATCATTAGTTGATGATCCTAAGCCCCACTACTAACTGTGATGAAATGTGAACAGATCTGTTTTAAGAAGAGAATGACAGCTCATATGAAACTCCGCAGAGTGGGCGTATGCTAATAAGAGCTAACTCTTCTTGGTGTGCCCTGTGGTGTCACGCACAGTGCCAAGTTAAGGCCTTTACCCTTGCAAGAACTATAAAGGAGATGTGTATTTCTGGTTCCCATTTTATATATAAATGAACAAACTGAAGCTCAAGAAAAATTAAGCAACTAGTCAAGCAGCAAAACAGTATCTAGGTAACAGGTTAGTTGTTATTATAGTTAGTTGTTATTATGTAATACATAATATTACATATGAATACATTTTTTCCACTGTCTTTATTGAAACATTGTTCAGTTATCATATATTCTACACATTTAAAGTGTTCTATTTAGTGATTTTTTTTTGTACCAAGGATTAAGCACTGAGCCACATCCCCAACACTTTTCATTTTTTTTTTTTTTAATTTTGAGACAGAGTCTTACTGAGTTATGACCTCACTAAGTTGCTGAGACTGGCTTTGAACTTGCAATCCTCCTGCCTCAGCCTTTATGCTGGGATTACAAGTGTGCTCCACCATGCCTGGCCTATTTAGTGATTTTAAGTATAGGTACTGAGTTGTGCAACCAACACCACTGTGAATTCCAGAACATTTTCATCACCCCTCAAAGAAGTCTCATCTCTCTCCCCATTTCCTGCTAGCCCCTTCAGCCCCAGGTAACTGCTGATCTTTCTGTCTTTGTAGATTTGCCAATTTTGGCCATTTTATATAAATAAAATATTGCACATGGCCTTTTGTATCTGGTATCTTTCACTTAGCGTAAGTTTTTGGGGGTTCTTCCATGTTATGGCATGTATCAGTTCTTCATTCCTTTTTAGGACAGAATAACAATCCGTTGTTTGGATTTTTTTGTTGTTACCTGATAGACATTTGGGTTGTTTCCACTTTTTGGTTATTATGAGTACAGAGATTCTGTGCACATTTGTTTATAAGTTTTTGTTTCTCTGGTGTATATACCATGGAGAGGAATTGCTGGATCATGTGGTCACTTAAGTGGCTGCGCTGTTCTACATTCCCACCAGCAGTGCACGAAGGTTCCAGTTTCTCCACATCCTTGCCAACAAGGACAACAACGGTTGTCTGTCTTTTAGGTTTTAACCATCCTAGTGGCTGTGCAATTGTATATCATTGTGGGTTTGATTTGTGTTTCCCTGATGATTTGTGATGTTGAGGATCTTTTCATGTTATTGTCTACTTGTATGATATCTATTCAAACTCTTTGCCTGTTTTTAAAGTTATTTGATTTTTTTTTTTTTTTGAGAGAAAGAAAGTCAATTCCATCCATTTTTTAATCTGGCTTCAGCTTCTCCGACACCCAGCTGTGTTTGTGGTGCTGAGATCTGAACCTGGGTGGGCCCTCATACAGGAAAGTGCTCCACCACTGAGCCACTGCTCCAGCTCTGAGCTATTTGACTTTTTATTGTTGAATTGTAGAGCGCTTTATATATATATAATGGATAATAGACCCAGATCAGTATAGGTTGTGCAAATATTTTCTCCCATTCGGTGGGTTGCCTTTTCCCTTTCTTTGTGTTATCATTTGAAACATAAAATTTCGAATTTGGTGAAGTCCAATTTATCTGTATGTTTTCTTTTTTTTCCTTTCTTTTTTTTAAGAGGAAGAGAGAGTTAATTTTAATTTTTTATCTGATTTTGTTTTTTCCCTCTACTTAGTTGTGTTGTGGTGCTGGGGATCAAACCCGGGTCCTTGCACATGCCAGGCAAGCGCTCCACTGCTGAGCCACTTCTCCTGTATGTTCTTACTGATCTGTGCTTTTGGTGTTATAGCTAAGATGTTCTCCTGTGTTTTCTTCTGAGAGTTTTTTCTGATTGTTTTAGCTCTTACTTTTGGGTTTTAAGATCCATTTTGAGCCAATTTTCATGTAGAGCATAGGAAATTTCATTCGTTTTCATGTGAGTGTCCAGTTGTTCACTGTTGAAATGACTGTTTTTTCCCCCAGTGATTTTGGCACCCTTGTTGAAAATTGATTGATCATAAACATGTGAGTTTATTTCAGAACTCTAGATTGTACTCCATTGACGAATGTCTATCCTTATATTAGTACAACACTGTCTTTATTGCTATAACTCTGTGTAATAAGTTTTGAACTTGGGAAATACAAATCCTTGAACTATGCTTTTCTTTTTATGATGAATATTCTGGGTTCCATGCATTTCCATATGCATTTAGGATTAACTTGTTAATTTCTGCAAAAAGGCAGGTGGGATTTGTTTTTTGTTGTTGTTTTTTTTTTGCACCAGGGATTAATCCGAGGGGTGATTAACCACTGATCCACATCCCTAGCCCTTTTTATTTTTTATTTTGAGATAGGGTCTAGCTAAGTTGCTTAGAGCCTCCCTAAGTTGCAGAGGGTGGCTTTGAAGTTGCAGTCCTCCTGTTTCAGCCTCCTTAGTCACTGGGATTACAGGTGTGCACCACTGTGCCTGGCACCAGCTGGGATTTTGATAAGAATTGCATTGAATATACACCTTGGTTTGGAGAGTTGCCACCTTGCAGATGTTCTGCTGAGCTACTGTTCCAGCCCCAAGTATTGTCATCTCAGTAATAAAGTCTTCTGAACCGTGAACATAAAGTGCTTTTGCATTTGTTTAAATTCTTCTTTAATTCTTTTCAGTAGTGCTTAATGGTGTTCAGAGATTATTTCTATTTTTTGTTCACTTTATTTCTAAGTTCTTTTTATTTTTGATGCTATCATTAGTATATCATAATTGTTTTCTTAATTTCATTCTTGAGTTATGCATTACAAGTATATAGAAATACAGTTGATTTTTGTATGTTGATCTTAGATCCTGCAATCTTGCTGATTGCATCTGTTTCTTAGTGGATTACTTAGAACTTTCTGTATACAAGATTATGTAATCTATAGAAATATTTCTTCTAAATCTAGATGCTTTTCATTTCTTTTTCTTGCCTAATTACCCTGGTTAGAACCTCTAGTACAATGTTTAGTGGAAATGGTAAAAGAGGACATCCTTGTCTTTTTCCTTATTTTAGAGGGAAAGCATCCAGTCTGTCACCCTTTTATGTATGATGTTATCTGTGGGTTTTTATAGGTACTCTTTGAGGAAGCTGCCTTCTCTTTCCAGAGCATTGAGAGTTGTGCTGGTTTTTTTATTATTTTTTTTAACATTGGAGGGGCAATGGGATTTTTTTTTTTTGGTATTAAAGTTTGAACCCAGGGAGGCTTACCCACTGAGCCACACATCCCCAACCCTTTTTATTTTTTTTATTTTGAGACAGGGTATCTTTAAGTTGCTTAGGATCTTACTAAGTTGCTGAGGCTGGTCTTGAACTTGAGATCTTCCTGCCTCAGCCTCCTGAGTCACTGGGATTACAGGTGTGTGCCACTGTGCCTGGCTGGCATTGGATTTTGTCAAATACTTTTTCTGTATTTGTTGACAGTCATGTGTTTTTTGTTTTATTTTACTGATAGGTGTTTTAAATAGTTGGTTTTCAGATTTAAACTGGTCTTACATTCATAGGATAAATCTCCCTTTATAATCTTTTTCATTTATGCAGAGTAGGTAGTAATATATCTTCTTTCATTCCTGAGTTTAATAACATGAATGTTCTTTTTTTCTTGGTCAGTTTTACTAAATATTTGTTAATTTTGTTGAAGTTTTCACAGAAACAACGTTTGGCTTTATTGTTTTTTCTATTATTTTTCTGCTATTTCTCTAATCTCTATTAACCTGTTGTTTTATTTTAGACTTTTTTTTTTGCAGTAACAGAGACTTGCACATGCTAAGCTGATGCTCTACCACTGAGCTACATTCTCAGCACCCATTCTGCCTTTTAAAAATTTTTAAATGTTTTATTTTTGGTACTGGGGATTGAACCCAGGGATACTTTACCACTGAGCTTCATCCCTAACCATTTTATTTTTGGTTTCAAGGATTTAACCCAGGGGTGCTTAGCCATTTAGCCACATCCCCAGCCTGTTTTTATTTTTTTATTTTGGGACAGAGTCCAACTAAGTTGCTTAGGGTTTTGCTAAGTTGTTGAGACTGATCCTGAGCTTGTGATCTTCCTGACTCAGCCTCCAGAGTCGCTGGGATCACAAGTATCTGGCTTTTTTAAAATTTTGAGACGGGGTCTCACTAAATTGTGGAAACTGGCTTCAAACTTATAATCTTTCTGTCTCAGCCTCCTGAGTACCTGGGATTACAGGTGTGTGCCATCATGCTCGACTTTACCCTACTGTTTTTAAATCACATTGTCACCATAATATATTACGAAGTTACTTCACTGCCTCTCTCATTTCAAGTGATACACGCAGAGGAGGCTCTGAAGAATTATAATCAGCCATACAAAACTCTTTGGCTAATACATATATAGAACCAAGTCAACAATTTAATGTATTTGGATTTTATTTTATGTATTTTATCAATTATCTAGGAGTTTAGTGTTAATCTCTAGTCTGAGTTGTTACTTTCATTCTGGAATGTGTATTGCAGTAAGTAGAATTTCTTCTTTCATGTGATAAATATTGTTAAATCCCTCCTATGTGTCAGTCAGTGTGCCAAACCTAGCACCTTTCATTTAGATTGAGCTTGAATACTTGGTTTATATAATAGAAGTGTAGGAAGATAATGACTTTGCTAATTATTTCTTTCCTGCTAAACTTCAACTGTGTTCATAGTTCATAAGTTCATAGTCTTTAAGAAAACAATTATTTAATGCAAGTTAGAGTATAGGGTAGCAGAAGCTAAGAAGTATAATACTTGGACTCTTACTTTTAGAATTCCCAGTCTGTTTGGTGTGATAGACAAGACACCCCTTGGGAAAAGTTAGGGAATGATGGGCAGATGGTATGGACCGGGTTCCAGGAGACTTGGTGGTATAGTAGTCTCTCCTTATCCAAAGTTTCACTTTCTAAAGTTTTACTTTCCATGGTCAACCACACTCTGAAAATATTTAGTGGAAAATTATGGAAATAAATAATTCATATGTTTTTAATTGCATGCCATTCTGAGTAGCGGGATGTAACCTCAAACCATTGTACTCTGATGTGAATCGTTCCTTTGTCCAGTGTATCTGCACTGTATGTGCTACCTGCCCATTAGTTACTTAGTAGCCACTTTGGTTATTAGGTCCGCTATTGAGCAACATCACAGTGCTTACGTTTAGTTAATCCTTGCTTTATTTTTTTTAAAGTGAGAGGGACAGTGAGAGGGGGGGGGGAGAATCAGTTTTATTTAGTTTTTCATATGACTTTCATTGCTCTGATACTTCGTTGTGTACGTGGTGCTAGGGTTTGAATTTGAGTCCTTGAGCATGTCAGGCAAGCACTGCAACGGCTGAGCCACCACT
This sequence comes from Aplodontia rufa, assembly GCA_004027875.1. Lineage (NCBI taxonomy): Eukaryota > Metazoa > Chordata > Mammalia > Rodentia > Aplodontiidae > Aplodontia > Aplodontia rufa. The sequence goes on along the minus strand of PVKS010003419.1, from coordinate 59,670 downwards.
GCAGCTCCCCTGGCGTTATTTACTAATGGCTCCATAGCACAAGAGTATTAATGTTGGTAATTCAGGTATGCCAAAGAAAAGCTGTAAAGTGCTTCCTTTAAGTGTAGAGGTGAAATTTCTTTTTTGTTTGTTTTGCGGTGCCAGGGGTGAAACCTAAGGCTTTGCACATGCCAGGCAAGTGCTCTACCGTTGCACTACACCCCTGCCTGCAAGTATGAAAATTCTTGATTTTATCATAAGTATGTGTGTAGGAAAAAAGTGTAGTATACATATAGGGCTTAGTACATACCTATCCCCCAGAAGGGGGAGAACACTGAAGCCTGGGATTTGTCTCGGAGGCCTCGTAGTTCAGCTAGCAGAATGTTTTAGCTGCTTCTATTATTCCTCAGTAGCGGTTCTTATCTTTGCTGCACAATAGCCATAATAAAATTTTAGCAAAGTAGGGAGGCTCAGTAGCTGTTGGGCTGTGGTTGTTTACCCGCAGTTGCACTTTACCTCCTTTCCTAAGTGGCATGTGATGTAAATCTTTGGAGAATACAGTTAGTGCCTTTACAACAACTAGCATCTCAAATCAAGATAAAGCGCATTTCCTAAGAAGTGTCATGGTGTTTAAAGGGGTTTTACATCCAGAAGTCCCACAGCAGTTCATTGTGTCCTTGGAAGAACTTTGAGAGCCGTGTTTTGCAGGTGGTGCTCAGTCATTGAGACTAACACCAGAAAAACTGTGGCTTGATGCGTTCCTGAAAGGAGGGCCTGAATAGCTGAGGAGGAATGAAGAGATGGAGGCCAAAGGTGCATGTCTGTCACATGGAAGAAAGCTCCAGGGATGGATCACACGTATGTGTGCATCCACACACTTCCCTGGCAGATCACGCTCCTCGTCAGGTGCTGCTGGACATAGTGTGCTACTTCAGGGCACTTAGAACTCGATACACAGTCGTAGGAGAGGTGTCTTGGTGCAGATCCAGACACAGAGTGTAATTTTATTCTCACCCAGATTATCTTCTGTGCTTTCAGTGTTGGTTAAAGTCCTGCACTTCCTGTTCTAGACCTGAATGCTGATCCCCCACATTCTGTGTCATAGGGTGATTGCATTTCATGAAAATCCCTAGCCTTTTTAAGGCTCGAGTGCTGTTAAGAGCTTAGGGTTGTATTGGAAGATCTGAGGGCTATAGTCATGCTGATTTATTAGGCACTTAACTTTAGAGAAAGAGGAACTGGTTGCTTAAAAAAATCTAATTAAAAAAGGAACTTGCACTATCATTTTTATGTGTAGTCCCCAAATTCATATTTCACCTGCGCTCACATGTAAACATACCATTTTATATGTTTCTGTAATTAATGTATAAATACTGTTTTCCACTTTTTATACTTAATATAGTTCTCAAATGCATTTTCATGTTCTTATGTATCCAGTTATATAAATACCAGTGTTTACTTCACAGAATGTGGAGGCTTTGGATCCACGAGGTCGAACATTATTGCACCTTGCAGTTTCTTTGGGCCATTTGGAATCTGCTCGAGTCTTGCTCCGACATAAAGCAGATGTGACCAAAGAAAATGGCCAAGGATGGACAGGCAAGTATACTTGTGAAATAATTGAAGTCATTCATTTCAGTTTCTCTTTATGAAAAAGACTAATCTCAATTGTGATTTTCCTTTTGAGTCAGCTGTGTCCCTCTTGGGAGGGATAAGGGAAGGGAGGAGATGGGAGCCAGAAGATGCTTGCTGGCTGGTCTGTAGGATAGTGGCCTGAACCCTTCATGGAGGTGACTCCTCTTCCAGAAACAACCCCCATGTAAACCATTCATACCATACATGAGTATGGAGGCCAATTTTTCACCCTGGGAGTACGGTAGAAATTCCACTGAGTCCAACAGGGTAGGAAAAAATAAAAAAAAATACTAGAAATAGCCTCTTTTGGTGAAATCCTGTCATTTCAGTGTTTTGCAAGCTTTCTTAATATTAGAATAATTTTATGTTGACTGAGTAAAAATACTTAGGGGTACAGGTCCTCCCTGCCAGCTCTGCATGTAACTACAGGTAAAGCTAGCTCTTGGGATGCACCGTCAGGACTTTAGAACCAGTGGTGAGAATGTGTGGCGAGGAGAGCAGGAGAGGTGTGACCAGGTGCTAAGTGTGCTGTCTGCTTTTCCTTTCCTCAGTGATGAGCAGAAGTCATGGTCATGCCTCTTGAGGTTGGACTGCAGCCTCACTCCTTCTTTGAAGCAAATATTGGTCTCTGATCCCTGTAGATACTCTTTAAATGGGCTTTGGGATTTGTCAGAAAGTATGAGGATACACAGTGTGTAAATTTCGCTCATTTTCCAGTTTTACATGAGGCCGTGAGCACTGGTGATCCTGAGATGGTGTACACAGTTCTTCAGCACCGCGACTACCACAACACCTCCATGGCCCTTGAGGGAGTTCCTGAGCTGCTACATAAAATCCTTGAGGTATCCATAAAATTGGCCCGGCCATACTGTGAGCTAAATGCTCGTGCAATGATGGGAGACAACAGATTGGCACCCTTAGCTGTCTTCTTTAAGAGCTTCCTGCACTGTGAATGTGGTATTTTGATTGCCTGTCCACTTTGTTGATGTGTAGGGGCTTCTGGGTCACTGGGCTTACCTTTTTTTCTTAAAAGAGAGAAGGTGAGAATCAATCTTAACTTGTTTTTGTTTTTCTGACACTTAGTTGTGTACATGGTGCTAGGGATCGAACCTGGGTCCTTGTGTATGCCAGGCAAGTGCTCTACTGCTGAGCTGCTGCTCCAGCCCTGGGCTTACCTTTTTAAGAGTTATTTTAAAATTATAACCTAAGGAAAATGGACACCAAAACACAACTTGTTAAGGTACCTGTTTTCTTAAAAGCAGCACTCTGTGCAGAGGTGACCTGGAGGAAATGTTGGTGAGCTTCAGTTACTGTGCAGGCATCTGCAAGGCTTGCCAAGGCCCAGAGGTCTGCGTGTCACTTCTTCTTGTCACCCTGGCCACTTCTAGACATTAGTATTTTGCAGCTTCTAATCTCTTACCTCAATTTACTTACAGTGATCGACTTTTGGGAAGTTTGTCTTATGAATCAAAGAGTAAGAGCTCTTTGACTCTCATAAGGCTTTCTTAAAAAACATTACTTCTAGGCTCATGGGTTTTTTTGGATGATGGTTGCCATTCTTCAGATAATATTTGTTATTTGAAAGAGCCATCTTATCAGTCAACCATGTGTAATATTCCCAGGGCAGTCAGAAACAAGAAAGTAGCAATGGATCAGTTTTCATTGTTGTTTATTCTCAACTTAAATACAGAATTGAGTTCTCTCAAATATCTCCTAATATCTGCTAGCTAAATCAGCTTTACAACTTTAGTTAAAGCACATTTCTTTTCTTTTCTTTTCTTTTTTTATTTTTATTTTTATTTTTTTTTTATACCAGGGATTGAACCCAGGGGCAGTTAATCACTGAGCCACATCCCTAGCCTTATTTATTTATTTATTTAAAAGAGAGAGGGACAGTGAGAGAGAGAGAGAGAGAAACAATTTTTGTATTTAATTTTTCATGCAGCTTTCATTGCTTCGAGACTTTGTTGTGTACGTGTTGCTGGGGTTTGAACTTGTGTACTTGCGTGTGCGGGGCAAGTGCCATATTTGTAGAGCCACTGCTACAGCCCTTCGTATAGCTTCTGTTGCTCCAATACTTTGTTGTGTACATGGTGCTGGGCTTCAAACCTGTGTCCTCATGCATGCCTTGGCAAGTGCCATAGTCTCTGAACCACCGCTTCAGCCCCCCTATCCCTTTTTATATTTTATTTTGAGACAAGGTCTTACTAAGTTGCTTAGGGCCTTGCTAAATTGCTGAGGCTGGCTTTGAACTTATGATCCTCCTGTTTCAGTCTCCCGAGCTGCTGGGATTATAGGCGTGCATCACCATGCCCAACAAAGCACACTTCCAGAGAAAATTAGCAGCTCTATTGAGAAAAGGAAAAACTTTTTATAAGATAGTCAATGTTCACTATTTGAGTACTCTTTAAAAATTATTTTCCTTGAGACGTAAGCTAAATCATGCCCAAGATATCCACTTTCCATGTACTATGAAAACCTTCCCACAAAGTATGAAATGGTTGTATGCATTGTTTTAAAAATAGATGGTATATAACTATTATGAGCAAATAAAATTATATGTTAAAAAATAAAGGGGCTGGAAAGGTGACTCAGCAGTTACAGCTCTTGCCTGGCATGCTTGAGTACTTGGGTTCATACCTCAGCACCACGTATAGTAAAGGAGCGTCGGAGCAACAAAAGTCACATGAGAAACTAAATAAAACTGATTCATTCTTTTTCTCTCACTGGCCCTCTCTTTCTTTGAAAAAGAAAAAAAAAACGAGAAAAAAAAAACAGAACAAAAAAGATTTGTATTTAGGAGTATGCAAGGGTCACATGGACTTATTGTCATCTAATGTACTGCAGGAAGAACCAAAAGCATCATTTGCTCATTTGACAAGGCATAAAGTGACTTATTTAACATGGAATCTTCCTTCATTTAAAAAAAACAGTGTAAAGAATTTTCTTTTTTTTTTCATGTGTATTGATTCATAGCAGTGGAATGCATATATTTATATTCTGTGCTTGAAGTTATAGAGAGCTCATAAACGCCTCATGTACCTAGCTGCACTGGAGGCTGTTGTTGACCTGTCTTTTAACAGTATCTCCTTAATAACTCGTGCCAGCCTTTCTTTTCAGCTCTTGGAAGTTGTAACGTTTGCCCATCTTTGGAACCCTGGCTGGTTTTACTGCTCAGGGTAGATTGCTGGCCTTTCTGCTCTAAGAATCTATAAAAACCACAGCAAAGCCTTGGACTTGTGAGGGTCCAAACAAATAAGCAAAATACCTGGAATCTGTAATATTTCTCTTCTTGGCTGGTAACTGTTGGATTTCCTAAGTAACTCTTTAAGAACTTTCTGCAAAAATTGATGGTAGATAAGTAAACAACCTTAAACAAGGTTGTTTTGATGCTATGAAACTTCAGAAAGCCTAATTCTAAAAGTTTAGGAGAAAATTGGGGCAAAATCTTCTATTAACTGAAGGGAAAATCAACTTCCTACGGAAGTGCTGTCTAGCTGTACTGCAGCCCGTTTTCCTAGGTTCTTCTTTCTATAACTATTGGGAACCTGACTGAACCCCCAAATCAGATTTGACTTTTATTCCTTTCCAACCTCGTTGCTGTTAACATTTTTAATGGTCTAGATGTAACTTATATCAAGGTAAAAATAATAGCTTAAATATGAAATTCCAGGGGATTGTGCTTTGCCTCTTAGTTTCTCCATTCTCCCTTAATTATTTAAAAAGCCATATTAACCCTTGCTATGTTTGTGTTTAGTCAATAGTGCCAAAGGTCATCTATTTTAAACCTTTGTCTGTCCTTCAGGCTCCAGATTTCTATGTGCAGATGAAATGGGAATTCACCAGCTGGGGTGAGTGGCTGTGGGCTTATAATCTACTTCTCTTTCCAAATTCACGTAGCCTGTGTATAGGTTTATTTTTTCTTTGTAAAAGTTACAGATATTTTAAAAATCACATCTGCAAAATGAGAAAACTAAGGAGCAGCAGTCACTTCTGGCCCCTTTGTTTCCCTTCCAGTCTTTCTCCCCAGGCACTGGACTTTTGCTCCTAAATGGGTTTACATATAGTGTGTGGACATTTGCTTCTCCTTTCGTCAATCTATCTTGTTAGTTATTTCTCTTTTCTTTTTCTTTTTCTCTTTTTGAGACTGGGTCTCACTGTACTGCCCAGGCTGGCCTTGAACTCCTGGGCTCAGGCGATCCTCCTACCTCCTCCCTGGCAGTTGGAATGACAGGCATATGTAGCTAAGCCCAGTTATCTTACTAGTTTTTATTTAAGTTTTTAATATTTATTTAATATTTTGTGACATCAAGCACTTTATTATAACTGGGGGAAATTGCCTTAGTCTAGGCAGAGAGAAGGCGGAGTGGACAGGACCAGCACCCATTTAAGGGACTTTTCCTGGAAATCAGGTGGTTCTCCCCGAACTTTAGAGGCAGCATGGTCTGGATGAGAGCTCCATAGAAAACAGCAGGGAACTGCCAAGTCAGGATGTCCTAGGCACCGATGAGCCCCTGAGACGGTGCGGCTTTGATGTCGGGCTGGATGTTAATGGTCCAAATGCTGCAGCTGTGCCTGCACGCTGGCAGGACAGCAGTACCCACCAGGAACTTCTCAAAAGTTCCAGGCAACGTCAGTGAGGCACACCAAAGACCAGATGGTGAACCAGGGTTGGTCTGGAAATGATGGGGTTATTGCTTGGTGCCTGTAGGGGCATGGAGAGTGGGTGCACTTTGACGCCATTCACCTTGCACTTCTCCAGGGCCATCCACCTTGCACTTCTCCAGGGCCATCCACCTTGCACTTCTCCAGGGCCATTCACCTTGCACTTCTCCAGGAGGGTGAACCCATCAGGGCTCCTTGAGGGAATTCAGAATCTTCATGTTTGGTGTTTTTCTGATGCCCAAACTGGTTGCATGGAAAGCCACGGAAGACCAGGCTCAGGGTCCGATGTGCCACTGCAGCTCATTCATCTGGGTGTAGTCCCAGACGAGGTGCCTCAGAGGGTGTCACACAATCCATGAGCAGTGCCTTCCCTGCAGAGAGTACAGGCACCCAGGCTCCCTGCTGGCCAGGAAGCAGTTGAGTCATCATCAGTGGGGGCTGGGCCACCACTGCCCCGACATGAGCAGCAGGTGTGGCATGGGTGTCAGGGAATTAAGGGGAGAGGTCCACCAGTGCAGCCATCTGATTAGTTTCAACATGCCACTGTAAATTGCTAAAGTTCTAGCAAGTAGACTTACTACAGTTTGCGCATTTCCATATGTGGTTCAGCTTGCAAACTTATTGTAAGGAAGAAGATGAAGCAAATATTGGAATAGCTTGGTTTTTTTTTAAACCAAATGGATGTATTTTTCCTAAGTATCATATAAGGCAATTGGCTGTGTATTTTCAGAGATGTTCTACTTTATTTCTTGTCTGTCCATAAACTCCCAGGGTTTCGGCCATTTTCATTTCCAGACCTTTTTTTTAAGGCAAGAAGTTCTTTTTGTAATGGAATATGTAAGTGAGGTAAAAAGTATACAAAAGAAGAGGACAGCATTGTTCTGAGAAACTGAGAAGTTCTTTTCTAATTCAGGTAGCTACTCTGATTTCATGTTTTGTTGAAAAGTGGTACATTTTAGACATTTGATATTTCAAATGGATTCGTCAGTACAGAAGGTGCAGCCATATGGCAAGGGTGGCACGTGTGTGAGAAAGGCCAGATGGGCATACTCGATAGCCCTGGTCAATAAGTGGGGTTCATTTCAGGATTGAGAGCACTCTTGGGAATTTCATTTAGAGTTTTCTCAGAAATGGAACAGAAGGTCCGTTTCTATTTAATTTTAGTTTTTTTCTTTCCTTTTCTTTTTGTTGGGATTGAACCCAGAGCCTTGTGCATGCTAAGCACATTGTCTACCATAGAGCTACACCCCTCCACCCCCTCCAATTTTATTCATATATATTTTTGGGGGGAGATACTAGAGATTTAGCCCCTGGGTGATTTACCACTGAGCTACATCCCCAGCCCTTTTTATTTTTTATTTTGAGACAGACTGTTGCTAAGTTGCTTAGGGTCTTGGTAAGTTGCTAAGGCTGGCTTTGAACTCATTATCCTGCTGCCTCATCCTCCTGAGTTGCTGGGATTACCAGGCATGTGCTACCATGCTCAGCCCATTTTTATTTTTTTATGTAGGTGACTTCCTATATAAATTGGGGGGGCATGAAATCTAGTTCTATTTAATGGTCACAATCTTGCTACTCCTCTCCTTTTATTAAAGTTATCATCCTGAATTCTTGTCCTGGGTGTTCTGTTTGGCTCTTGGGTTTTTCTCAGTAGTATACTTCTCTTCTCCAGTGCCCTTGGTTTCCAGAATATGCCCAAATGATGTCTGTCGAATTTGGAAAAGTGGTGCCAAATTGCGTGTTGATATCACATTGCTGGGATTTGAAAACATGAGCTGGATAAGAGGGAGGCGTAGTTTTATATTTAAGGGAGAAGGTAAGTGATTCCATTGTATTAATCACTGCTCAAGCTAAATTACAGTGATTTCTCACCATCCTAAAGTATTTATATTCATGAGCCTTATCTATCTGAGCCTACCAGGGACAGATGTTTGGTTATTATTAATTATTCAGCTCTCCATCCCTATCTTAGTTCTTGTTTGGCTGGTTCACCTGTGATTTGCCATGCAACACTGTTACCCTTACAACATGTGAGACAGCTCAAGGCTTTTAGTACAAACCTTCTGCCTTAAGTCTCTTGATATTTCCCTCCATAATCAGGTATGATCCTTCTAATGGAGGGCCACCCAATGTGATACACGAATAGTTTATATTAATTCTATACTACTGCATTTTGTAAAGATTGTAGACAAAATGTGTTGCTAATAAAGAATGCATATTTAAAAAAATCTGAGTCTTTGGGGAATATGGCCTGGAGGTCCCTGTGAGTTGTAAAAAGCTAGCCAGATAATATCTATATTAGTAGGTAATCAATAATCAATAGTCTTTAGGTTTTATCAGATAGCATCTGGGAGAAAAATGTGAATAGTGACACATTTTGACATCTGAGACCTCATTGTTGTGCTGCTTCCTTGTATTGATTGCCCTTAGTCATGTCCTTGTTTCCATTAACAGACAATTGGGCAGAGTTGATGGAAGTCAACCATGATGACAAAGTAGTCACCACTGAACATTTTGATCTTTCCCAAGAAATGGAGCGCCTCACTCTGGACTTGATGAAGCCAAAAAGCAGGGAGGTTGAGAGGCGGCTCACAAGCCCTGTCATTAACACCAGCCTCGATACTAAAAACATTGCTTTTGAAAGGTACGAATTTAGACTCCATGTTTGAATGTCTAATCCCTGTTCTGCCATCTTTAGTGACATGTATGTATTAATTGGAAATTATGGACAGATTGGGATATTTTTCTAATATAACATAATAAACGCTAGTGGGTTTTAAGATTAATTGCCAACTAAATAGAAACAGTAGCTGATGTACTACAGCCTGTCATTTTTATAGTTTAATATTAGTTAAATCTTGGGAAAATGACTTCACGTTCTATTAGGGTCCCCATCTAGTAGATTTTACTTGTATCTTAGTTTTGGTACTTTTGGATTCACAACACTCCTTAAACTGTGGAGCTCTGAGTTTCAGGAAGCTACAGTTGACCCAGTACTGAATTTTGTTGTACTGATTTAGTCAGTCAGATTTACACATACTGTAGAGTTAAGTATGATTCTTTTTCTGGTGTGTGAGGCCTAATAGTTTAGAGCAAGAGATTGGAGGGGTTCAATTCTATTCTGGACTCTGTGAAAAAAATTCTCCAGAGAGGTCTGTGCCTTGGTTAATCCAGATGAGAGCACCATTCCTATTCATCCACCTCAGGGTCACGGAGGGCATGGGGGTCCTTGTAAGTGTAATGGAGGGAGAAGCTGTCACTGTCTTTACCATGGAGCACACTGAACTGAGGGAGCCCACAAGAGCCCTTACTGTTGCCTAGGATGTCACATCCAGTTCTCCGTAAACCACAGTAGCATAACCTGAGCTAAAATGGACACTATCATCCTGGATTTAAATGTTCTTTTCTCTTCATGAATATGCAACTGTCCTCTTTTAAATTTTTTCTTTTCTTCTTTTCCAATTAAAAAATGGTTAATAAAACCAAGAGATTCTGTTTTAGTCAAACATAAAACTTAAGTGCACTTTTTTTCTAATTTAGATTGGCCCATGAAATTAGGGTATCTGTTTGTAGCAAAAAGAAAAACCCGAATGTGCAGCCTGTGCGGTGCAGTGCCACCTCTGCTTTGGTAGGAACAGTAGTATCTCCTGAGACAGGGAAGTCCTCTCACCAGCCCCTGTTACTGGCCTCACCAGTTGATGGCTGTTGTTCTCCTGGGACAGTGAGGTTTAGGGCCTGGCTATGGCTTTACCTGGTGGGTCTTGGAAAGGCCTGCAGGCTTCAGCGTGTGCCTCTGTGGGCAGGGAGGGCACCTTTAGCTTAGGGCTGTGCATGGTGCCGGCGGGTAGGGGGGCTGCCCTCGCCACCACAGCCCTGAGTAGAGGTGTGAGGGGGACTGAACCTTAACTTTGGGCTCCCCTTTTCTGCTCCTTAGCTGAAAGAAGACAGTGAGTGAGTGTTGAGATGACGTCTCTGAAGTCTGTGACGAAGACGTCACGACATTGCTCCTAATGTAGTTCATCAGCGGAGCTGCTGGAGTCATTGTTTATCATTAAGCATGATTTATGAAGGGAGTGTGGCACTTACTGGCTTTACTCCACTGAGTGCAGATGAGAAGTGATAGCACATTCCATTTGTTCTGGAGACAAAGGTGCATTGTGCATTAGTATGGTTATAGGGCTCTCAAACCTTTGGAGCCGATTCTTCCTTCACAACAGACAATGGGCTGCTGAGCGGGAATTTCTGGAAGATAGCTGTTTTATGGTGATCAGTGAGGTCGTCATGCATTAAGCAAGGATTTGAGCCACTCTTTGTGAAGTTTAGTGACACAAAAGGTCTGCACAGCCACTTTTAACTAGAGTTGTGAATGTTCATTTGATTAAATGTGGAAGGTGCGGTGCACTCCTATTTTATGATAGTCACTTTCGTCCATTTCTTCCCTCTACTCTGTTACTCAAAGCTTGATGCTTGAAGAATTTTGGGCCTGCAGTGGATACTCTGGTTGCACTTTGGATTTTTCTCTTCTCTGAAAGATTATACTCTTTCCACCTCAAAGAAAACATTCCCTGCCACCTTCAGAGCTTTTCTTCAACATGTGTAGCAATCAGCAATACACAGTGCCTGGCAAGTGGCCTTTGGTGTGGTGCTCTCAGTGCAGGCAGAGGTGGAAAGGACAGTAGTTGTGTCATTTTCGGATGCCTGGGCGTGCGGAGTTGACCAAGGGCCACAGAGGTGTTAGAATCCTGGTTTTAAATCTGAGCATGGACCCGAGTTTACTAACTTAACTGCTGTCAGAGTGGAAAAGCCAAGGGCAGCAGAAGGCAGGATGGCAGTGCTGTAGATGTAGGTGACTGAAGAGCTTGTGGGGTCTTCCAGGAGACAGCACCGCTCTATCTTCCCAGCGTACATGAACGATAAGGTGGAGCAGACGCCCTCATCCTTCAGCCTGAGAGGACTGTGTGCCAGGAACCGTGATTTCCACCTCAAACATCAATGACTTAACACAAAGATGAGAAACTGAGGACTGAATTAGTTAACTGCAAGGATTATCTTGATTTTCAGTGTTGGTGGCTAGACAGATACTGTGATTTACTAATGAGTCAGGTATGACTCCTGTCCCTTGCCCCTGTGACTGTTATTTTGTTTCTGAAATGTGAGTTAGAGGTAGCATTTGAGATAATCCCTTTAGGATTCCTGTCATTCCCTGCATGGGTCATTTTGCACTAATTATAAACAACTAAGGGGAAAATTAAAGCCTGGGTCCCTCCTTCTATAATGGGCTAAAATACACACATAAAACTCATTATGCCCCATCTAGACAAATTTCAGTCACCAAATCCCATTAGAAGAAAAGCAAACTGAAAACATTGTAAATACTGCATTATGTTCTTTGTGACTTGGCTAACCTGCCACTGTCCCCTGAGCTTCCTGCATGATGTCCTGCTTCACTCGGGTCAGAAAAGAAGACAAGCTTTTTCCCTTCACAGGGTCAAGTAGAGCTAGGATGTGATGTTCTAGACAAATGGCAGGGCTCCTAAGGGGTCCCCTCTGAGTGGTAGCATTTCCCAGGCAAAGCTGCTTTGAAAACGAATTAGAATCTCTTGGGTGTTCCTGGTTCCTAAAGGCCCTTTTTCCAGGAGTACACAGAGGTGAATAACTGGGTTTGTGGGCACATAACAAATGCTGCAGCTGCCACTGGAATTCTGGGCTACTTTGAAAGAAATTCCATGGACTGGAATCAACAGTTAGGCTGAAAAGCCATTTTTAACATCCTTTCCCCATGTTGTTTTAGGCCAGATAAAATGTGTGATACACAAGGCATTTTGCAGGTTTTGATGGCTTCTCCAAGCAGCTCGCCACAATGATGAGTTCTTGCCCCATCCAAGTTCTTCCAAGGACCAGAATGCCCTGTGCTTCACTGTTTTAAGAATTCCTCAACGGACATGTGGCTGCGTATGGAGACAGAGCCTCTGATGTCCATGCTTATAGTTAAGATGACCCAGATAAATGCTCTGACCCAGATATCTCCTTGTGGCGAGCCCTTGGATGCTGGTCATCTCCACCCTCTTCTTTAGGACAGCTGTCCAATAAATGTCACCACCTTTGCTGGCAGTTTTTGTAAAGAAGCCAAAAATGGAGGCTTTCTACGCCTGGACTGAGGCAAATTGATTAATAACTGTGGGAGGGGGATGGGGGTGTTTAAGCCATCTGTCATTGATAGGATCCTTTTGTGGACTATAGGACCATGATTTCCAAGTGTCCTTCATTAACTTAAGCTGGGGGAAAAACTGTAAAGGCTGCAGGGATAAATCTGAATGGCATATTGTACATGTAGAAATTTGTGGTGTTCACTTTTTATCAGAACTAAATCCGGATTCTGGGGCTGGAGGACAGATAAAGCAGAAGTTGTTAATGGTTACGAAGCAAAGGTAAAAGGAAATTCTTAAAATAAGATTTAATATAGCTACTTAGCTTCTATGCAAATGAGGGGTCTGTTCAGATTTTTTCATGCATCTGTGTGCCATGAAGGTCCTCTGGGGAATGAGTGCTGTTTAATTTGTCTCTCACTTGGATGTTTGTTTTATTGACTTACAGAAAATGGGATAGCATGTTCGGAGAACTCTAGCTATGCCAAAGAGAAACACTGTTGTAGAGAAAAGAGTGTAGGTACTAGTTGTTCCAGTGAGGAGGACAAGCTCGTCATGAAATTTTTTTTTAAAGGATTAGATTTAACCTGCTTGTTCACTTTTTTTTTTTTTTAAATAACCTGAGTGGACTTAAAAAAAAAATCATAACAATAGCTGTTGTGAGTCTCTATTACTTTTTTTTATTTACTTATTTCTTTAGCTGACTCTAAGCCTCTGTATTTTAGAAATCAGCCTAATTGTAACCGAAAGGCTCATAGCCCATTTGCATGACATCAGTGCATTTAAAATACTGTAATGGTTGATTGAGATGGCTGTCTGTTGAGTCATCTGGCATTTTGTCAGCTGGAAAGCCTTAGTTTTGCAGCGTAGAGGGGCTGATGGCTTGTGGAGATGGTGCCAGGTGCTGCAGGGTCCTCTGGTGGCTTCTGAGTGAGCAACGAAAGCTTATGTCATGCTCAGCAGATGCATTTAGAAATGGCTGTTCTAATGCTGAGTATAGTTTCTGCAGCTTTCAACGCTGGGAATCCACATATGGCATCTACAGTTAATTCTCTGTTAACTGTTATATTTAATTTTCCAGACCACCATGTTCCTTAGTGACCCCTGTTAACAGCATTTCCTTTGGAAATTATCAAATATAATGTATATTTTGGTCAATAGACAATACCTTTTCAATAGCGACTTGCTGTTTTTCTCTACTCTCACAGGTCTAGGGAACCTGTGTTCTTTCCTTTTCCTTCTGCGCAGCAGATGGCTAAGTTAGATCACCGCAGAGCAGCAGTTCAGGAGCCAGGTGTGTGGGCGCCTTAGTACAGAAGGAGTCCAGGTGGGAAAGCCAGTTGCAGCACATGTGAGACTGTTTAGCAGTAGAAGGGCAGGTAGGCAGATGCAGAGTGTCATGGTTAGCTCCTTGGTGTTAAACTGTCAAATATGGAAAGTAACTACTGACGCATTTCTAAGTTGATAGTTACATATTTTCCCTGAAGGATCCTAATGATTGTTAACCATTTCTCATTTTTATTTTGCTAGATTTTTTTTTTTGCTTCAGCATTCTTGCTCTTGCTGTGCTTATTTCTGAGATTTGATTCCCTGTGTCACTGTTTTCTTTTGTACACATCTTTCAAGGTTTACACAGTAAACAATGTGAGTGTAATAACCAAAATTCGCACAGAACATCTGACTGAGGAAGAAAAGAAGAGATATAAAGGTAATCACCAGCACCCTCCTGCCTCTTATGTTCGTTTTTCTTTCTTCTTATTTTTTTTCCTCCATGTGTTTTTTAGTCTAGAGAGAGTCTTCGTTCTGTTGTTTGGGGTTAATGTGTTCAGGACATGCTAATCTTAACCCGTAACTTCTTTTTATAAAAATTTCCTGAAACTGACTCATACTTTGGAGTGTTTTCCCATAGTTGGCTCAGCTGTAATTAAAGCCATTCATGAGGATTTATGTATTATGACAAACAGTTGTTTTATTCAGCCAGAAAAAGCAGATAAGGATATTGAAGAATATTATCATGGGAGTTAAGTGATTTGGTCTGAATTATTGTGATGAAAGATTTGGATGGAACATGGGCTCTAAGCCAAAAAGTTGCCAATATGTTGTTGCCATATGGTGACTATCAGCTCTGTGGCCTTGTGAAGTTACGCCCTCTGTGCCTCAGTTTCCATGGTAGTGAAATGGAGGTGCTACTGCTCCTTTTTAAAGTTATTGAGAAGATCAGGCGAGTAACTGCATGCAAACCTTTACTGTGGCACCTGCAGCACGTGGCTGTTGTTAACCACCAGCACCACTGTGACTATTCCCATTAGTACAGCTTGACAAACTGAGGCCCAGAGCACATGGTAGTGACTAGCCATGATGGGGTGAGAATCCAGAAAAAGTCTCTTTCCACTATTCTGCTGAATTCTTATGGAGATCCTAATAAAAAAAAAAATGTACCGTAAAGAAAAACTTTGCTGTTATGGATGGTTTCATCAGCCTGACTACAACTGAATTTCCTAATGCAGGTAGCTTATACCCAAAACTTTAAAATATGATGAGGAACTTTTTCTATAGATACAGTCTGATGTATTAATCGACATTAAACATTCCCTCCCTCTGTAGCAGACAGGAATCCACTGGAATCTCTGCTGGGAACTGTGGAACACCAGTTTGGGGCTCAAGGGGTAAGTTGAAGGCACATGCTTTCAGCTCAGTTTAATGAAAAGAATCAATGTATGTGTGCTTGTGATGGCATTTACTGAATCCTGATTAGGCCACTCTATTTGAAAAGGTGAGAGAACTCCCAAGTTAGAATTTGAGATATTCTTTTGGATAAGAATATCTTTAAAAATAAAGATTTTGGAGGGAGGGGTAAGATTATGGAAATTAGGTGTCCCCTCCTTCCCTCTCTCTCTCTCTTCCATTGTAAGCCAGGGCCCTCTCTATAACATGACACTTAAAAAGAATTCAGGCTGTGTTGCCACAGAGCACCTCACAAACATTTTCTGACTTGATCTCCATAACAACTGTATGCAGTTGGTACAAGGGATGTTACTGAGGTTAAAAAAAAAAAAAGAAATTTTCTTTCTAGTGTTGAAGCTTAAGAATGATGGAACTGGAACTTAAATTCCGAGTCTTTCGGGTCTTACATACTTTCAGACATTTCCGTCTCCCTTTTTCTTTTCTTTCTATAACCAGGAGATAAATATGCACAGGAGAGTAGAGAAATATTTTAAAGTGGGGGACCACCCATTAGACTTGTCATGATAGTACCTTTTTAGAATTGTTTGTTCTATGCAGTGACTTAATTTTAAAAGTCAGTGACCGGAATCTCCTGGTCTGTAGTTGGTTGACATGTCTACCTCAGAAACCCAGTGAACAGGCTTCCACCTGTGTCAGTGGCACTTCTGACTCTTGTGAGTTCTGGCTGTGCAGGACCTCACCACGGAGTGTGCCACTGCAAACAACCCCACAGCCATCACACCTGAAGAGTACTTCAGTGAAGACTTTGATCTGAAAGACAGGGACATCGGAAGGCCCAAAGAGCTGACAATTAGAACACAAAAGTAAGAGTGATTCAACTTACGGGTTGTCTCTGAGGTGCTGTTACCAGGGGTTGTGAACCCAGGGCCACTCAACCACTGAGCCACATCCCCGGCCCTTTTTATTTTTTATTTTGAGATAAGGTCTCGCTAAGTTGCTGAGGCTGGCTTTGAACTTGAGATCCTCCTGCCTTAGTCTCCTGAGCCACTGGGATGATACTCATGCACCATAGGGCCCAGCAGCTCCTTTCCTTTCAAAAGAATTTTTCCATTACTTTATCTGATGCAAACTAACAGCAGATGCTCCTCTGATTGGCTCTTTAGAGTACAGATTAGATACACGAATTCTTGTTGTTGGGCGTGGTGAGGCACATTGTAAACCCAGTGTTATGGTTTGAAAGATGTCCCCCCAAAGCTCACATGTGACAATTCAGGAAGGCTGAGGTGAAGTGATTGGATTACAAGAGCCTTAACCCAATCAGTGAGTTAACTGGCAATCGAAGGCAGGTAAGGTGTGGCTGGGGAAGGTGGGTCATTGGGGGCATGCTGTAGGGATATATATATTTTTTATCTGGCATGGAGTTGCTCTCTCTGCTCTCTGGAATTATGCCTTCCACCATGATGTTCAGCCTTACCTTGAGAATTTTATTCTTACTTATTTTTTTACTGCAGATAAATCATGGCCAATAAAATGAAATGATTCCTTCATGCTTGCTGTTAGTTAAGGCTGCTGCAAGCATAGGCCATTTTCCCCATTACCCAATTTCTGGGTGATCTGAATTCTTCATGGGTCCAGTCCCTCAGTAGTTCTGAATGACAATGGGAAAGAATGTGGAGTAAGGGGGCTGGTGTTGTCTAGCCTACTTCAGAGTGGTATTCAACTCTCCCTATGTGGTGGAGATGGCCTCAGTCTTTTTTTGGGTTGAATCCTACAGGTTTAAAGCAACACTGTGGATGTGTGAAGAGTTTCCCCTCTCCCTGGTGGAGCAGGTCATTCCCATTATTGACCTCATGGCTCGAACTAGTGCTCATTTTGCAAGACTGAGAGATTTCATCAAGCTGGAATTCCCACCTGGATTTCCTGTCAAAATAGGTACCATTAAATAAAACTCAGGAATACTTCTAAGTTCTACCCGTCTTTGTGGGTAAGAGAATGTGCTTCACAGAATTGGAGCACATTCAGTACAGGGTAGCATACAACAAATAATGCAGGAGTCCAAATTATTCTCTGGTTTGATTTGATTTAAAGTGTCATGATTCTTGGTTCATTTTACATATCAATATTAGACCTTTATCAGTTCAACTTACAGATGGTGCTGACAGATGTAAAAAGGCATGAAAAAAGGTTTTAATGTCAAACTTAAGTGAAACTTCAAATTAGATAATTTCTTAAGACAGCTGACACCAAGATCCTTTGATACATAAATGTATTTTAGGGTCTGAACTAGTATGCATAATGCTTTATGTAATCCATATTATTCGTGAGGAATTTTAATATTCTTGACAGTTGAATCCTGGTTCAGTCACTTAATCACTGTGATTGAGGCGAAAATGCTTAACTCTGTGAATCTGAATCCATTTTACGTCTGAATGTTGGGAAGGGCTGTTATGAGGATTCAGTGAAATCATAATGGTAAGGAGTGCTTGGTGTAGTACTGGCTTAGTAAGCACACAGTAAAGAATTAGTATTCTTCTCAATAAATTTACTTATAAAAGTCTTTATTTTATTAGAAATTCCCTTGTTTCACGTCTTAAATGCACGGATTACTTTTGGAAATGTTAATGGCTGCAGTACTGCTGAAGAAACTCAAAATGTGGAAGGACCCCAGGTTGATTCAGGTAAAAAAAAAAAAAAGTTCTGTGGTTAAAGTGAGTTCATATATGTTCAGTCACTGCACTAATAAATATATAATTAATACATTCAGTCACTGCACTGATTAATATATAATTAATACATTCAGTCACTGCACTAAGTAATATATAATTAATATATTCAGTCACTGCACTGATTAATATATAATTAATACATTCAGTCACTGCACTAAGTAATATATAATTAATATATTCAGTCACTGCACTGATTAATATATAATTAATATATTCAGTCAACGCACTAATCAGTTCGAAATGGGGCATCTTGAAGTAAGAGAAAATTTTAGATTTAGGTTAGGTGAAATGAAAAAAATATATAGAATACATATCCCACTTGTATTAAAAAGACAGCACGTTCTTAAAAATCAGCTATATTAAGGGTATGTACATATGATCAAATGCTCCATTTTCAAGTGTGATATTTCAGTGGATTTGGATGCATATGTATCTATACCACCACCAGTCAAGATAGCATTTCTAGAAGCCTCCATATTTCCTCATGTTCCTTTGCCATCAATTCAGTTCACATTTTGGATGCTAATGTTGAATGAAAACTAAAACCTATTTGAATAATTCTATATGATTCCATTTGCCTCAAATTAAAAGTGGGCTAAACAAACCATTTAGATTATGCAGATGTGGTAAAACTCCAGAGAAGAGCAAGGTGGTGAAAACCACTGTTGGAAGAAGGGGATATTAGAGGGATGGATAACTGGGGTAGTGTTCTTTTTGTCTTAGGTGAAGGAGACACAGGCATTGGTTTTATTATCATTTTAATTTTAAGTGTTCAGATAGTTCATCTCTACTGCCTTTTATATGTTTACTATATTTCACATTTAAAAAGGAAAAACACATCAGTGTGTCTGCATGTATGTATACACATAAACACCCACCCACGTAGTCATACATACATCACAATCCTCAAAGGATACACAAGTAAAACCTTGTTATTTTTGGAGTTTGGAAATAGAATTAAGGAGAGAAATCTTCACTTTTCATTCTGTAACTTGTTTTCTTTTCTTTCTCTTTTTTTTGGGGGGGGGTACTAGGGGTTGAACCCAGAGGTGCTTCACCACTGAGCTGTATCCCCAGCCCTTTTTTTAATTTTGAGACAGGGTCTAAGTTGCTAAGGCTGACCTCAAACTTGGAACCATCCTGTCTTAGCCTCCCAAGTCAGTGGGATTACAGGGGTGCACCACTGCGCTGGGATAGTCTTCTGTATTTTTTTCCTATGACTGTATTAATTATTTTGCCAAAATCAAGGCACAAAGAAAAAGGTGCATTTTGGTACTTTTTATTGTAACATTGATTTTCCCTCAAATCTTCTACATAAGAGCAAACCTTGATTATTTGACTTTGATCCTTTTTTTTTTTTCTTAAGCTGGCACAGTGGTGAGTGCCTGTAGTCCCAGATTCTTGGGAGGCTGAGGCAAGAGTACTGCTTCCATCCAGGAGTTTGTGGCCAGCCTGGGCAACATAGTAAGACCCTGTCTCAGAAACACAAGACAAACTTTCTTTTTCCCCTCTAAAAATTAGACTGGAAATTTATTATAATTAACTGGGACAATGGATGGCTGTCTTCTGTGTTTCAGCTTCCCAGGTCACAAACTTTGAAGTTGATCAGTCTGTATTTGAAATTCCTGAATCTTATCACGTTCAAGACAATGGCAGAAATGTGCATTTGCAGGATGAAGATTATGAGATAATGCAGTTTGCCATCCAACAGAGCCTCTTGGAGTCCAGCAGGAGTCAGGTGTGTCTGTCAGGATAAATGGCAGGGCTTCAGAAGTGTGACCTCTGGTTTGACCTCAGTTTTTGGCTAACCAACCAGAGAAGTATTCTAAATATCAAGTTTGGCATATTTCTGGTATTTACACGGGTCATTTTATGTTTCATGCACTTGGTCTTTTACAAAAAGCTCGTTATGTAAGAGACCATCTGTATAACTCCAGTCAGCGTCACTCACAAGGTGTCTTCAGACAGACTTTCCTTTTCCTGTTTCGTTCACCCATGTAGCTAATAATTATGTATTTTTTTTTTTGCGGTGTGCTTTACAGTTTTCTAGTATTGAAGCAGTAATTTCAGGGTAACTTACACTCTCATTTTTCCTGAAATATTATTTGTCAGTATTCTTAGATGAAGGTAGCGATGGGATTTTAATCCCAACCTTCTCCCCAGGGAAGAACAAGCACAGTATAGTGGTTGGTCAGTAAGTATGTGGTGAAAATGGTTGTGGATTCTGTCTACAAATTCTTTGACTCAAGTGTTCTGTCACGAGGGGCGTCACCCCGTTAAACTCTATCTGCATCTGTGGCAAAAAGTAGAGCTGAGAACAGGACAGACCTGGTTAAGAATAGTGGCTTTTAGTGTGGTGGTCTCTTCAGACCTCACCTGCCTATGACAGTCTGAAGCTTCAGGTCCTCCTCCATTATCAGCTCCTTCTGTCCTCTCCCTTCCGTGGTTTTCTGCTCCACTCTGGTGGGTCTGGTCTGCCTCTTCCATGCTCTGATGTGTCCTGGGCACCTGCTGTCCGTTTGTTAGGTCACTGCTTTCTTCTTTCCATCCATTGTTTTCTCAGTAGGTATTTGCAGCGTATGCTGGGAATCCTTTAGTGAAGCAGCCCCTGTCTCATCCTCCTGGGGTTGCTAAGCTTTGAGAATAGTGTCCCCATTCTAGCATCTCTGCTTGTTCAGACTTTTGGTTTTCTGGCTTATCCTCAAGTCTTAGAACTTGAGTAATCTGAGTCCCCTCCTTCACTTCCTCCTGCTACCACCATAGACCCGTGCACAGACCCATTTGATTTTCTGATGCTGCTGGGCTGAAGGCCAGATTCCAGAGCAGGCATGTTTCCCTTGGGAGGCTCCTGGAAGAAGATCCAGGCCCAAGACATCAGTGTCAGCCCAGTACATTCCTCCTGTCCCTATGTAAGTAGGTTTACCTTTTCCCCCAATATCTGCGTACACCTTGTTGATGTAAGATTTGACAAGGGGAAAAGCCAGAGTTCAAGATGACAAATATGAATTATGTCTTCTGCCCTAAAAACCAGCTTTGGCCATTTAAATGTTGCACAAGGTTACCTATTTTAATTAATTTTTGTGTAAAGTATGAGAAGGTGGTAGCTGTTAATCAGGGTAGTATTGTAGGGTACTCCCACATGTGACCTTGACATTTGGGTGTCATTTTTGAAGTAACCCAAGTCCTCATTAGTGTTTTACATAGGACTATCAATAATAGGTATGCAAATATTTTAAATTCTATTTCTTCTGCTTTTGTTTATCAGTGTGGTAACTATTCCTTTTAAGAGGTATTCATGTCCTTCATATTTGATTTTGCTAGGAACTTTCTGGACCAGCTTCAAATGGAGGGATCAGCCCAACACAGAGCTATGAAGCACAGTATGAGAGGTAACTGATGTAACTTTTTTTTTTTTTTTTTTTAAAGAGAGAGGGACATTGAGAGACAGGGGGAGGGAGGGGGAGAGAGAGAGAGAAAGAGAGAGAATGAATCAATTTTATTTAGTTTTTTATGTGGCTTTCCATGCTCCAACACTTTTTATTGTGTACATGGTGCTGGGGTTTGAACTCACATACTTGGCATGTGCCAGGCAAGTGCTGTAACTGCTGAGCCACCATTCCAGTCTGACGTGACTCTTAATGATGTAGTTCTTGTCAAACCAAGGTTGACATAGGCACTTAACACACAGGCAAAGGTGAGGCCCAGAACTTAGCAAGAGAAGCTTGATGTGTTGGCTTCCTCTTTGTCAGTTACTCATTAAACTAGTTCTGAACTCTTGATGGTGCATTTCCAGGAAGAGGTGATAATTGCTGACTGGTTCATGAGTCTGTGCCATTGGCAGAAAAGCATCAAGTTAATGTTTTCTGATTGGTTTGATCTTCTATGAATATCTGATCAGAGGGTCTAGCTATCTCTAGTGGGAGGTTTATACAATTTTAAAGATTATGACACTTGGGAGAGTTACAGAGATGACTAGAAGCACTTTTTAAGGGAGAAACCGAGATTCATTTTCTTGTACTTTAGGGATATATGAAAAACTGTTGATGAAGAACCTGGGTTTTGCCTACAACACACTCAAGTTCAGTTTGAAGCCCTCTCACTTAGTAGCTGGGCAAGCTTGGGCAGGTGTCATAACCTCTTTGAATATCAGGTTTCTCATCCATGTCCAGCACCTACACCCCTGAAGGTTAAATAGCACTGTGCATATGAAATGCCCAGCAGTGTGCACTCGATAAGCAGTTATAAATGCAGCTGCCAACATGATGACAGTAATTAATTACTATCTCTCTTCCTCCCTTTTTCCAACCCAGGGCCATCCAGGAGAGCCTCCTCACTAGCACAGAAGGCCCCTGCCCAAGTGTCCTGAGTGAGACAAGCCGTTTTGATAGCGACTTGCAGCTAGCCATGGAGCTCTCTGCTAAAGAGCTGGAGGAGCAGGAGCTCCGTCTGCAAGAGGAGGAGGCCGAGCTCCAGCAAGTCTTGCAACTGTCACTTACTGAGAAATAGACCTTTCTGCCCACAGGCTGCACAAGGCTCTGGGCTGCACATCAGTGCTGTGTCAACTGAGGCCTCAGGGCTGAGGACCTACACTTCGTGCAGATGACAGCTGCCCCTTCCTTATACAGAGGTGCAGAACCAGGGACTACCAGGCTCATCCAGGACGCTCTCCAGAGTGGAGAAGATGGGGAAATTGGCAGGCACCATCTCCAGGCTAACGGGAGGAAAACGTCATCACTTTCCATTAGCTGTGCTGGCTTGCAGGCCACGTTTTTACTACCAGCTTTAGACAAAGGTCCAATCCCTGCAGGTTTGTAGATGCATTTTTACCAAGGAGTGACAACAAAACAAGTTACTGCAGAGTCCGGGTGCTTTTATATGAGAGCAGAGCAGCCTTGTAGAGTGGTTGATGAGAATGTGAGACCTTTACTGTTCACCAAAGAAATGGGTTGTGCGGATCTACTCTTTATTTTTACCTTTATATGTAGGGTTTCTAGGACATTGTCACTATTCCTCCTCCATCTCCACCTATTTCCATTCCTTCCACCCCCAGCTAAAGTTAAAGAGGAGATATGTACAGGATCTATTTTAGATTATGGTTAACTATTTGCATCAAATTAAGATATACAAAAGACCTCGGATGTTGCCTTAGCCTTAAAAATCACTAATAGTTTGAAACCACCTCACTCCATATATTGAGGGATTGATTTGAATTTTTAAAGGCAGTTCCTTTGAGAGCAGGATCCTCCAGGCTAAATCAAAGGCAGCTAGCTAATCCTGTCCCTGAAGGAGCCACTAGGGGAACAAATGGCTTGTTCTTGAAGTTGCTGAGCTGTCCACAGTAGCAGAAGAGCAGAGAACCAAACCAGGTGTGAGTTCTGCACCTGGTCTGAGAATTTCCAGGAAGAAGCCTAGGAAGAGCCGGCCACATGTCCTAGTCTCACCTGAAGGGTGGGGATGGATTTGAAATTAGAAAGGGAGTTAACATGGAGCTCAATGGCTCTCCATTCAAAAAGGGAAAAAGGGATTCCACGTTGCTTTTTAGAGTTCAAATCAACATCTTTCTGGATAAATATATTTTTTAACAGAAAGTTTTTATTATTTTTAAAAGATATAAAAATGACTACTCCCATCAGTAGCAATACAAGGTTATACATTTTAACCAGATTCTCAGGCCTTTTTTGGATACCTTTAGTAGTTAACTATTTTGTCTAACCCTCTTGTAAATACCCATCGCATAACAAACAGACCCCTGGGGAATATAGCCGAGGGCACCTCGCCCTCTGGCACATGTATTCATTCCCACAGGCTGCACTGAAATAACCTGGTAAACAATATCCTCCTCTGTTTTACATCTATTTCCTGTTGTGCTTCTTTCAGGATAGGAAGAGAAACAGATTACCATTCAAGTTAATGTCTATATCACACAGTGTTGCCAGTAGGTTTCTCCACACAAAGAATTGTGCTTTTAATTCTATATAGCCATCTGCCTTTCTGTCATGGTCTGACCAAAATTCCTTCCCTGTACATGAGGCCAGTATAGGCAACATCACCTTTGTTTCATATGCAGCTTGGCATTTTGTTTACTTGGCATTTACTGTGAGTGAAGACACTTGGGAATGGCTGTGGTTAGGCCATGTCATTTACTCACTAAGGTGAATCAGGCAATTTCTGTTTGCATTCCATCGCTCTGCTTCCCAAGGTCTTTGACTTTCTCCCTAGGAAGTCACTTAAAAAGGGACTGAGCATTGTGTCAACCTGTCAAAGTGTTTTTCTTATGTGTTCTCTTAAAATGCAAATAAAGACTGCTTCTGTAGAGGGTGCTCATATAGTATCCTAGACGGTCTGAGTCTTGTCTCTTTTTGCATTGTTTTCTAGTCACTGGAACAAGTTGTCAGTTGTGTAGTTACATGGTGGTACACTTCTGTCAGCCTTCCTGCCCAAGTTCCACGGTCCACTTGTGTCACACAACTTGTTCCAGATGAGAAGGAAAAGCATCCCGCGCTGGACTATTCAGACAGCGTCCTGGAGGAGCAGGCTCTTATGGGGTAGAGGCCAGCAGGCCCACATTAACTGAGCATGCTCTGTGCTTTGAAGCTAGAGTGCTTTGCGAGGCTATCTTTTACACATTCAGATGATATGTGGGGCTTCCAGACTCATGTTAGACCTAGATATGTTGGCATTAAAACAAAAAAGGCAGTGGCCAGGAGAAATTGTCTGGGTTCTGGGAACGAGGCTTTGATATTTCTGGGAAGATATGAAAAAACTGCTTTTGAAGGAAAGTAGATGGCAGTTCACTGGGATATGAGCGAACTTAAGAAAACTGTTGTTCTTCATAGGTCAAGAGGTACAGTGTGTATAGATGATTTAACTAACAACTGAATAGTTAAAATATAAAGTTTTTTTCAAAAACTTTATATTTAGGTTCATTCAAACTTGAATAGCCCAGCATCAGCAGAAACTTTAATTGAGCAACTTCTACTATTTTTTTTTATTGGATGGATACAGAGATACAATTGGGGGGGGGGGAAGATTATCAAACATTCAAGAACCAATGTATATATACTTAGTTATCCAGGGCTAATGCCATGTCATGGATGCCCAGCTTGGGTTCCCCCTGTTTCTGTTTCCCCCAGAAGAACTCCTGAGTTAAATGGATATCTCGTGGAGGACAGAGATCTCCTTCTGAGATGATTTCCCCATATTCCCACTCTCTAGTCTCCTAGGAGTTAGTTCTTCCTATACCCTTCCACCCAGGTCCCCTTACCTACGCCTCCAAGTATCCTAGGGAGTCATCCCTCTGTTGCGTTGAGAATCATACAATTTGAGGTTATTATTAGCATAGCTGTCTAACACACTGCTTCACGATGTATTCTAGCTTCCACAGATGAGAGATACCATTTGGTCCTTGAGTCTCTGAGATTGGGATGCTTCACTTAGCATAATTCTTTCCATCTCCATCCATTTGGCTGCAAAAGCCATAATAGCATCTTCTCTAATGGCTGAGTAGTATTCCATTGTATATATGTACCAAAGTTTTTGTATCCACTCGTTGAGTGAGGGGCATCTGGGTTGGTTCCATAATCTAGCTATATAAATTGAGCTGCTATAAACATTGATGAAGCCACATCACTATAATATGCTAATTCTAACTCTTTTGGGAAAATACCCAGAAGTGGGATAGCTGGGTCATAAGGTTCCATCCTTAATTTTTTGAGGATTCTCCACACTGCTTTCCATAGTGTCTGAACCAGTTCGCAGTCCCACCAGCAGTGTAACAGTGTTCCTCTTTTCCCACAGCCCCTCCAGCATCTGTTGTTAGAATTTTTCATTTTTGCCACTCTAACAGGAGTGAGGTGGTATCTCATTGAAGTTTTGATTTGCATTTCCCTTATAACGAATGATGTAGAGCATTTTCTCATATTATTTATGGGCTTTCTGGACTTCCACTGGTGATAGCAACTTCTACTCTTAAGACCCTGTAAGAACTCAGTATAACAAAGTCCTTAGGAAATTCTGTTCTGTAAACAAGCTTATTACACTGTATATGATGCGAGATGTCAAGGGAAGTAGAAAAGCCTGCTCTCAATAATGACTGGAAAGGGAAATTTCCCAGCCTCCTGTTGACCACAGATGGCATCAAAAAAGAACTGGACTATGGAAATTCCAAATGACTCTGTGGTGCAGGAAGTGATGGGAGTTCAAAGTCCCACCTAGACCCATGTCAGAAATAGGCATGGGTTTAAGATTGAGGTCCAGTTGAGAGAAATGTAATATATTAATAGTACTCCAGAGTTCTCAGACCTCAAGCAGCACTGGAAGACAAACTCAACTTTAAGAGAAAGGTTAGTGTTTGATAACAACTCATTTTACCTGGTTAGTGCAGGTTAGTCACTTGTGTTCATCTGGCTACACAGGTAGTATTCTGAGTATGGTGTAGTTATGAGGTCATCTTAGGGGGCTTTGATGAAGATGAAGGCCAGGAAAAAATTTACTTGAAAGTAAGAGCTGGCTAGTCTTTAGTGCATAAAAGTTTTCAGTATAATTCTCCCCCCTCAGAATTGTTGTTTTTGCATCCCTCTGCAATAGGCTTCTTTTTGCAGATTATTTTGTCTTACTTTAGCTTGAATTCTGAAACATGATAAAATTGGAACAAGGAGGAGGTAGACTGGGTTTTGCGTATGTGTGTGGAATATAGTTATTGCACAGTTGTTGCAGAAAACCACAACAGACAACTGTCTGGTGATTCTAAGCAAAAAGCAAGTCACAAGGTGTAAGGGCTTGGCAAGTTTTTACCATCTCATTTCAAAATTCCCCAAATGGCAGCAACCATCATAGCATATTTCCAAATGTTCTTCCAGATGAGGCTGTAGTGGATGCGCACTCCTGGGACTAACCTCCCGTCAGCACAGTCTCAGTTCCCACCCCTTCCCCCTCCAGTCACTAACCAAGGACTTCTACGGGACAGTCCAGTGTGGTGATTCTTCTTACATTTGTGGTTTTCACATCACTTGATCATCACAACAGTTAAAAGAGTGTGTGTATCACCATTTTAGGTAAGAAAACGGAGGCTGCAGAACAGGTAAGCCTGTTTATAATTGGAGATGGAACCAGAATCCAAGCCTTCTGACGTGGGCCCAGTTTTTTTTTTTCTTTTAAAATAATTATTACATTTGCTAAAACATACAGTTTCAAAATATATAAATAAAGCAAGCATTAATTTGTTAATCAAAAGAAATTTTAGAAAAATGGACTCCCAGTTTGCGACACTTTAAAACTACTCTTGGTGACTGATAAATAGATGAACTAGGTAAAAATTAACCCACTAAGAGAAAAGAAAGCAAAAGGATATAAATAAACTTGATATAATGGATAAATATAAAATATTAGTTTTCTTAGGATGACCACAGGTCAGAAACCTAAATAAATTTTTTCTAAGAAATTAGTAATATTCAGATCACATTTTCTAACCAGTCATCAAAATTTGAATTAAAAATGTTATAAATGAAACCTAGGTAAAATACATACATTTGAACATCAAAAATGCCTTCTAAATACCTATAAAGTCAACAAAATTAAAATGGTGAGAACTGTTAAATCTTGAACCTAATGTGTGGCTCAGTGTTTTTATATAATTGATTATCTTGCCTAGTGGCAAGTGTTATTTCATATATGATTTTAAAATTCCACTTCACAATGTTTCCTTAAGAAATCAGATCAGATTTAAACACACACACACACCTACATTTTAAATAACTGGGAAATAAATTACTAGGAGTAAAACAGCATATAGTGTTTTGCTTTCATTTTAATTGACAGTTTGCGCAAAGTACAGAACAATGAACATTTTAATGGCTCAATGTTATGAGGTTACAAACAAAATCATTAGGTCATATTTGACATTTACAGTATCCCTTATCAGTTATTTCACATTAAGTGCAGGTTGTTGAAAAAAGAAAAATATCAGTACTGTGCCCAGTAGAGCACAAGATAAGCATTTCAACTTCATAACAAAATTAAATCTAGCACCTTTAAAATAAATACTAATGACCACTCTATAAGTATGGAAACGTCACTTCAATAGGAATAAAAAAATCCAGTTTACCGCAGTGCAAACTAATAGCAGCATTTTCAAAGCTGAGATTAAATTTGTGTAAACACACACTAGCCCACACAGTGGAAATGCACTTCTTGGTTGAGCCCACTACACCCAGGGCTGAAAAAGGGTTCCTGCTGACTCTCTTAGGTTCCCATCTGAAAAGCTACCATGAATTTACCATGAGTTTTAGGCCAGGAGCTGGAAAGACTGTACAAAGGAGATCAACTTGAGCATGAAGGAAATCTTTTTTTGAGGGGCCAACTTAACATTTCTAGTCCAGCCTCAGAGCCTGCCATGTCAAGGGTGCACATGGTAACAGGCCTATCCTGATTTCAGTGGGGCATCTAAGTGCAGAGTGGAATGCAGATGAAGAGCTATGGGCCCAAGTTCCCCACAATGGACACTATTTTACTCAGAATAATGACAAATGTGTGTATAATGACAAATCTGCTATGACCAGATGGCTCTAATGCAGGGAATGTCTACATGTTAAGTCTTTCTCATTACTGTTTCAAGCATTAATGATTAGTCCTTTCCAGTGTGGTTCTTACAGGTTCAGGGTTGTCATATACCTTATTTTCTTTCTTGTGAACAATCCCATCTTTATACTGAACCTTGGAGCTTTGGGTCTTTTAACAGGTACAGTCAGACATAAAAAGAAATACCAAGAAGCAGACTCCGCAGCCAATTATTAGCATTATGAAGTTAGGGGAAAAAAATCACTGCTAGTAGACGTTTTTCCTGAATCATTTAGCTTTTACCAACTGTCCAGACCAAAGGTTATTTCTAAGTAGAAAAGTTCTGATTCCAACTTCTTCATTGGCCCATGTGCAACACAACTTATTCTGTTCCCAAAAACTTGTGGCAGAACTTGCTTGCTTGGCTGTTACCGACGCCGAATGGGCTTGTAGACGCAAAATGCCATAAGGATGACAGTCACCAGCAGGATGCTGAAAATGGTTCCCATCAGCACTGCGAAGGGAAAATAGGTTACCACCTAAGGACAGCTCCGGATTCTGCAATTCAAGCATTTGACGACAATGATTTGTCAATGCTGCTAAACTGCAAGACACTGTGCCAGGAGTAGGGGAGGTAGCTGTGAATAAACCCTTACGTGGTCTCCGTGTTCGTGTGGGAATGAAACAAGTAAAAGCCCTTCACATACCTTGATATGCTGTGAAGCAAGCAGTAGTGTGATGGTGACAGGAGATGGGCAACAGTAGATAGGGTGATGAACAAAGCAGCGAAGGAGGTGGCAAACAAGCTGAGACTTTGGTAATAGGAAGGAGCAGCTGTGAGGGGCAGAGAACTGGATCAGAAAAGGGTGAGCCTTGAGGCCAGAACAAAAGGAGACAAGCGTGGCAGGAGTGAAGAGAAGCAGGCGATAAGGCCAGACAGGAAGGCTGGAGTCAATTTATGCAAGGCCTTGAAGGCCATTAAAAAAACATGGACTTTCCCCCTAAATTTAAAGAGAAGTCACTGGAGGACTGTAGACAAAGGGAGACATGCTCTGATTTAACTGGGAGAAAGATTCCTCTTGCTGCTATGTGGAGAACCATCTGACTACAGAAAAGAACAGATGCAGAGAGCTCAACTCTGTCTGGAAAGCCATTAATAAGACTCAGAAATTCAGGAGAGAATAAACTATTTCAATCTCTAGATGGCTCTTGACCAGGATCTTTTGACCAAAGAAGTAATTAACCGACTGCACAAACCTATTTTTTTTTTTAAAGGGACGGCGAGTGAAAGAATCAATTTTATTAGTTTTTCATATGACTTTTGTTGCTCTGACACTTTGTTGTGTATGTGGTGCTGGGGTTCAAACCTGGATCTTTGTGCATGCCAGGCAAGCACCAAAACCACTGAGCCATCGCTCCAGCCCCCCCATTGTTTTTGAAACTAAAATTTTCAAGGTGCTCAGGTAAGAAATGGGATCTACAACTATTAACTCAAGCTGAGCCCTATTAGTACAGGATAAGTATCAGCTACCTACCAGGTTTATTCAATAACAGCAGTAATGTGTAATCATCTTTCTGTGACTATCTCAGATCTTGGGAAGCATTCAAAATGCTGTTAATCTTTTTTTTTTTTTTTTTTAAAGAGAGAGGGACAGTGAGAGAGACAGAGAAAGAGAGAAACAACTTTATTTAGTTTTTCACATGGCCTTAGTTGCTCCAACACTCAGTTGTGTACATGGTGCTGGGGTTTGAACCCGGGTCCTCGTGCTTGCCAGGCAAGCGCCGAAACCGCTGAGCCACCGCTCCAGCCCCAATGCTGTTAATCTTAACAAGCAAATATATATGTGTGCTTGTAAGCAAGTGGGCCCATCCCAGGTTCCAGCTGGGGCCTAAGCATGGGTGTTTAACAATCTGGTTACTGTTCCTCTGGAAAACCAAGATTTGACCACAGTTTTCTTCAAATCAGTACTTTCAGAGTATATGTGACATCCTCTCCGCATTCCATCACCATCCACACTTAACCCAGTTAGTTTATGGAAAGATCATCTTTTTTTGGTGAGTGAGGGGGAGGAAGGGTAAAAAAAGGTGACAAAGACAGTATGCATAACTCCAAAAGGGCAGAAGTAATTTTAAGGTCTTTATTAAACAAAATCTACTCCATGTGAGCTAAATGTCATATCTCAAAATAGCCCTTGTTAAATAAACACCTGCCCCAATTTTCAAAAGTCTCGAATTCTAAGTTTCTAAAATTCTAAGTAATTAGATTTAAAATTGTTTTATTCTGTTTAAATCATTTTCTTGCATTTTAGAAGGGCCCTAAAAAATTTAAAGCTCTCAAAGCAGAAATTCTGAGGACTGGACTGGGGGGTGGAAATCTACTTTAAATAAAAAGCAGCTTTAAAAACCATGTGTTAATCAGGTATACAATCTCCTTTGGGATTATTTCCTATCTATTTGGGGCTTGATTAATTCTCCTGCTCATCTGTCTACTCTCCCTGCACTTTGCATGTAGTATCAGCTGCTTAACTGGCAGACCCAGACAGAACCCATTAGACTATTTCAGTTTGTTCTTACGGTCAGTTCTCATAGCAGAGCATCATTTTCTGCATCTGTCAAATGGGACAAATGACACTCAACTTAAAAATTATTACTTGAGGTTTAAATATTGTTACCTTTAAAAAGTGCTCAGAAATTGCTGGAGATATAAGCACACTATAAGTAAGCACTATTATTATGGTTAAGACAGGTAACAGGGCACAGTGGTCAAGAGTTCAGGGTATGGGCTCAGGTTCCATGTACATTTACAAGCTATATAACCTTACACAAGTCACCCAACCTCTTTGTTTTCTTGTCTGTAAAAAGAGAGAAAATAATACCCAATGCACAGGACTGTCTAGGGCCATGTTTCTGGAACTACCTGTGATAAAGAACTAGTTTTTATCCTTTCTGGCCCAGACCAGTAGCTCCCTTCACCTACAAAGCATTCCAAGTCAGGGATATCTAGGACAGGTCTTCACTTGCTGGGATGTCACCACATCACATTGTTAAATATTGAAACACTCAATTTCTTGTCATCTCTTTGAGGATAACAGATTGTAGACCATCCTGCATAGTGTTGCATAATGTTCTACAGCACAGGTCTCAACCAGGGGGATATTCACCCAGAGGACACTGGCAACAGCTGGAGACGTTTTAATTATTTCAACTGGATGGGCTACTGGCATCTAGAGAGGAGCCTATAGTGTTCAGGGTAGAGCCCTCCTCCTGAGAAAGAATAATTTAATCCAACATGTCAGTAGTATCCAGGGTGAGCAACCCTGTTCTACAGGATTAAGGGGGACAATGTGTGCAAACCTCTTAGCAGAGCACTAGGTACACAGTCAATGGTCAATACACAGAGGATACTGAACTGATGTAAGGTCAAGACAATCCAGAAATGGTATCACTAGGCCACTTTGTAGATGTACAGATGAGGTACAGAGGGAAGGGAAGACTGGCAGAACAAGAGGCAGATTCATTATGAAATTTGCCAAGCTTTAAACTCCAGGGTTCTTTTCAAAGCTATGCACATGCATGTGTGTGTATGTATCTAAGTATGCGTGCGTGTGTATGATAAGAGTTCCTTCCAGAAGTTAGAGCGGTGGCTCAAAGGTTGAGGGGTTGCTTGTCATGCGTGAGGACCTGGGTTCCAACCCCAGCACCACACACACAACTACGTGTTGGAAAAACAAAAACCGGATGAAATTCTGAATAAAACTCTCTCTTCCTCTCTTAAAAAAAAAAAAATCTTCCCAAAAGTTGTTTCAAGCGCCACAAAACCCAAGTTCTAGCATTGGCACCCACTACTTCCTGTAACCTTGGGTAAAAAATGTTTCCTTCTCTGTGAAACAGGCTGAAAAACTTTCTCATTAGTTACTGAATTCACGTACAGAGGAAAAGGTCAACAACTGTCAGTTCCCATTACTGCCATGAGTGCTGGTCCCTTGAGGCAAGAAGAGGGGATGGGGTTTAGGAAGCGCCCTGCTGCCCAGCCCAAGCCCACGCAGCAACCCAGGAGGAACCCGGCGGAGAGGCCGGCTGTCGATTCCGGTTCATTTAGGCACCACCAGCACAAACGGAGGGACTACAGGTTCCCCGGCCTTCGGATAAAGGTCTCGAGGACCCGGGAGGCCCCACCTGCCCCCCAGCCCTCGCATCTCGCCGTGGGCCCGGCGCCGGGCAGCGTCGCGCAGCGGCAGAGGCGCAGGTACTCACCCAGGTTCTGCCCGCGCAGCACCGCATACGGCCGGCTCCGCTCCGGCGGCTCCACCGGGCTTGGCGCCTCCGCCTGCCCCATCAGGAGGCTGCACAGGCCCAGAAACAGCCGCAGCCACACCGGGCGCAGCATCTTCCCCGGCACTAGTGGCAAAGAAGCCACTTCCGCCGCAAGCCCCGCCCCTGGCTCCGGGCACCGCTTTCCGCAGCGGCACCGGCCGGGCGCGCGTCGTTGCCAGGGCGACTGTACGCCCAGGCTGAAGTTCCGCACCTGCAAAGGGTCCTCCGCTTTAAATGTTCCGCCCAAACCAATTTTCTGCGCGTCTGCCATCCTGGACTGTGAATGTTCCCTCTGATTACAGATCCTCTGTGACCAACGCCGCCGCATCCTGCGGGTTGCAGGAGGGCATCATTTCCAGAAGTCTCCTAGGTCCATTCTGGACGTGTGTGCACCAACCCATGCCTTTTCTTACTAAATCTTCACCACAGGCCTGAAAAATCGACACCGTGTTCCCATTTTACAAATGCCACGCCAGGGAGCCCCTATCCGGACACCCTTTTTAAAAACTGCGACCTTCCCTCTCCTTCGAAATGCACATCCCCTACCCTCTGTTCTTTCACCCCCAGTGCCCTTAAACTCATCACCATCACCTCCAGCCTATGCATTTAATGCAGAGTTTGTCATTTGCAGAGTACCTGCCGTGTAAAGGCTGGGAGGCAGTGACTTTGTTATCACAGAGAGGAGTGGCATATTCTGTGCATGGATGTTTGCTGAATAAACGAGGAGACTGAGCTGTGGCAGAGCTGGAACTCGACCCTGGTATAATACATTCTCAATCTGGAGGCTTTACCACCTCACATACTGACTCATGTCACTGTTCAGGCTTGATTTGTAGTAGGATTGGAAATATCTCCCCCACAACCTAAAAGCCATTCAAAGTAGATAATGGAAAACATTCTGTCAACTCTATAGACACTTATACTCAAATGCATAAGATCCCAAAGGTCTTCATTTACTTATTTATTTTTAAATTGGCCTGGGAACATAGCTCAGTGGTAGAGCATTTGCCTAGCATGCAACAAGGCCCTGGGTTTGATCCCTAATACTGAAAAAAATAATTAAGAACCTATACCTTCCCAGGGTTCTCATGCATCTTTTAGTCTAGTTAGGATGACAGATAATCAACAATCACAAAGAAAATTATGTAATTCAAAAGTGTGATGGATGTTCTAAAGAAAAGTAATACAGGGTACTGAGTTTAGGCATCAGGGAGGTAATTCCCTTTAGGTTGGAGGATTACCTTTGTAGAGATCTGGCCCTGGGAACTGGTGTTATGCAGGGTGCTAAAACAACCTTCATTTGAAAGGAGGAGGAGAGTACTTCTCTTTAGACAAGCTTAGGACCCTCTTTAACTTCTAGGGATGCTTCCTAGTGAGTTACTTAGTTCATGCTGGTTTCTGATGTGTTTAAAAGTAGAAGTAGGGAACTTCAGCAAAGTAGCTAGATGAACATAGTGCTCACCTCTCTGAGCCTGAGCCTGTGTCTAGAAAATGAGGATAAGAGAATTGACCTTTGAGTTGTTAGAGGACTGAATAAGAAAAGGCTTGTAGTTGACACCACACATTGTAAGTGATCTAGATGTTAACTATAATATTATTATTTGGGAAAATATGTCTTAGAAGAGTGGGTTTGGAATGGATCCTAGAAATTATGTAGTCAAATAGTTTGTGGACTATTGGGATGCCTGGATTTCTTTTCTTTCTTATGCTACACACTGAACTAGTTTCCAAATTCTCCACAATAAAAGGATATGCAAGAGATAAGCAGGCTAAGCAACTGTTTAAGGCAAATGTTTTCTATGGAATCACGCTGCTGGCATTACGACCTTTTGTGATTTTTGCTGCCTCCTTTACTTAGAGTGCTCTTCCTTGAGAACTATACACGGCAGGCCCTGCCTCCGGCTCTCCCCACAGTGCCCCTTTCTCAAACTAAAGCAGCCTCAGCGATCACTCATCTTCACAGCCCTTGTCTTCCCTGCTGAATAGTTTTCACCATTGTCTTTCATTTTTTTTCTGTTGTCATCTATCTCCCCCTTTTACCTGTGAAAGGAGAGACATCTGGTTCACTACTCTGTCCTCAATGCCACAGCAATGCCCAGAACAGAGTGGTGTCCTAAAATATTTGTTGAGTGGATGAGAAGCAACAATGTTGAGGAAGTAAAAGAGAAACATGTTTGTCAAAAGGGTTTGAAGGAATAAGGAGAACAATAAAAACATTGAATACAGCCTATTTCTCATTTAAGAACTTCACATATATTTGTACATTTATAACATAGTAGACCATTCACAATGAAATACAATAACTCTACCACAAAATTCTCACAGCTCTTGATCTTCTGGTGCTTGGTTCATTATATCTTGCATTTTGGTGATTTCTAAACAGCTCTTCTCTCCCTAACTGGGCTATAGACCTCCTCTGTTAGGGTTGCAGGACACCCAGACTTGAATTTCAGATAAGCAATAAGTAATATTTAGTAAACATAAATCCCAAGGATTGCATGGGATATCTTATCATGTATTTTTTATTTGCTAAATCTGGCAACCCTACCTTCAGGGCACAATATGAACCTTATTCATCTTTGTATACTTCTTTCCCCATGTTTGAGCATAGTATGTTCTTTATACACAGTAGGTACTCAATAAATGCTTGTGTAATGACTATAGACTGAGGGACTTATTTGTGCATATTCAGGTCACAATATATCAGGTGATACACTCATATGTATAGTTGTTTCTATAGAAACAAAAGAAAAAATAGAGACTTTTGTGGAGCTGCCAATTAGTAAGTATTATGGTTAAATATATAAAACATAACATTTTCATCATTTATAAGTGTACAATTCAATGGCATTATATACATTCACAATGTAATTCTGATTTTTACCTGGGACCTGAGAGGCAAGTGGTGGGGCCCTTGAGATAGAAGGATGATTCCAGAGGTGGGAGAAGGGGCTGGGCTGGGAGGAGGCCAACTCCAGCATCAGGGTATCAGGAGGCTCACCACATGGACAGTCAGTGATACCTGGTATTCGGGTTTCTGTGGTTTCCTATGCTGTTACGACTCCAGACCCATCATATCCCCAAAAGCTTGGTAAAAGGGGATTATTTACAACACCACCTTAAATTAAAAGTGCTTTGGGGAATAAAGGTGGGGGTGGGGTGGGGTGGGTGCCGTGTACGTGTCTGGAGCGAGAGCTTGAGACTGAGCTTCAGCCTTAGGAATGTTGAAGATAGCACCACAGAGCCAGGAAAAGGTATGGGAGACATACTGGGAAAGAAGCAACCATTAGAAGAAAACTCAGAGACGTTACAGAGAGCTTTGGACATCCTGCGGTTTTAGCTGCTCAGGATCTGTTCACTCTCCTTCCAGCTATAGCTGGTGACCAGCAGGAAAGCACCCCTTCCTCCCAGCCTATGGGGTCCCCATGTCCTTGCTCCAGGAGTGTGCACAGGATCTGCACCTGGCCAATCAGCATTTTCCATCTGTCTCACCGCAGTGTTGGTTCAGGACCGGGCTGTGACTGGAGCTGGACCAAGGAGAGCTATATCCAGGCCTTTTCCCACAGCTCTTAAGGAAGATACTTTTTCTGCCTGAGTGAAGGGCCACCTTTGTCACATGTTGAGAAGAAACCAATACAGAAGCAAGGAGATCCAAGGAGTCCGAAAGATAGGAATGGTACAAAGTCTGGTGACACTGAGACACTCCTGGGCTAGGCTTTGCAGTCACACGAGCCAATCAATTTCAGTTTTTGCTTTAGCTTATTAGTTAATTTGGATGGCTGTGGTTTTAATTCAAAAATAGATCTGTAGGAACTTGGGTTGAACAAGAAGTACCCCAACTATCTCAGCAAGGGAAATGGGCTGCTTCAACGTTGTCCTCTTGCTTCTGTTGAAGTAGGACATGGCCATCTTCATTTTCAGTTCCTCCTTCTCATGCCCTTAACAGTCTGTACTATATGTGGGTCTACACCTATGCTGACATGAAACAGGAATTCCATACGGCCCACATGTCTTTTTCTGTGAAAAGCCTATGGAAATGGCAGGGTAAAGGGAAGGGTATTGAAGAAATGACCCTGATTTCTGCTCTTGCTGGGTGTTCAGTATTTCCCTAGAGGGTGCTTGTCTTTGCTGACCTGGGCCTTTAAATTACATTTTAAAAATGTTAAAGCCCTTGGGCTGGAGTGGTGCTAAGCAGTTAAGGAGCTTGTCTGGCATGCGTGGGGACCCAGGTTCAAACCCCAGCACCATGTACACAACAAAGTGTTGGAGCAACGAAAGCCACGTGAAAAACTAAATAAAACTGATTCTCTCACCCCCCCCCCCCGCCTCTCTCTCTCTCTTAAAAAAAAAAGTTAAAGCCCCAGAAATAGATGATGATAGGAGACTGGCTTCTAAAGATGCTCTATATTTAAAATACAGCTGCAAAATGTACATCTTCACCTATAGAGAGCAGGAAAGCAGCTCCACTGTTCTGAACCATTTGCCCCTTTTATTGGCAGCCATAATTGCCTTTTTCATTTTTTTTTCCTCTCTCGAAAAGATTCACATTTATGCTCTTCTGGTCTGACAGGGTCAAATTTAGTTACATCAACATCTTTTTTTTTTTTTTTTTTTAGAGAGAGGGACAGTGAGAGAGACAGAGAAAGGGAGAAACAACTTTATTTAGTTATTCACATGGCCTTAGTTGCTCTAACACTTAGTTGTGTATGTGGTGCTGGGGTTTGAACCCGGGTCCTCGTGCTTGCCAGGAAAGCGCCGAAACCACTGAGCCACCGCTCCAGCCCCAACATCAACATCTTAATTTTAAAACCATCGGCTCAGCAACTTTTGTCCTCAGTGAACTTGAGCACATCTACTTTGAGTACTTCAAAAGTTACATATTCTGGGCCAGAGTGGTTGCTCAGTGGTTGGAGCGCTTGCCTGGCATACTTCCTGGTTCAAACCCCAGCACCACATACACAACTAAGAGTCAGAGAAACAAAGGCCAGGTGAAAAAATAAGTAAAATTGATTCTTTCTCTTACACCCTCTCTCTTAAAAAAAAAAAGTTACATGTTCTGTTGGTGTGCTTGATAATACCAAGCCACAACTCCAGTCACTGCTCCAGAACAGGTGTCCCTGCTCAGACATTTCTGTGTAAATGAGTCTCCTTTTCTGCACTGATGACTTTTTTTTTTTTTCAGAACGAGAGGGAGAGAGTGAGTAGAATCAATTTTACTTATTTTTTCATCTGGCCTTTGTTTCTCTGACACTTGCAAGTGCTCCAACTGATGAGCCACTGCACCAGCCCCCAATAATGACTTTTTTTAATTGAGAGAGAGGGACAGTGAGAGAAAGACAGAATCAATTTTATTTAGTTTTCAGATTGGCTTTCGTTGCTCTGACACTTCGTTGTGTGCATGGTGCTGGGGTTTGAACCCACGTCCTCACGCATGCAAGGCAAGTGCTGTAATTGCTGAGCCGCTACTCCAGCCCCATTGAATGACTTTTTAAAGTGTGTGTTAAGACTCAAGAACTAACTTCTACAATGCCAAACCATATGGACGCTGTCTTTAAACACTTATTTTTAAGCAACAGGAAACAGACAGGACTTCATGTGTCCCATTATGTTTGTTTTGCAAATTGCTCTGGAGATGACAGGGTGAGGTGAAAGGGCATTTGAAGAAATAACCCAGAGTTTTGCTTATGCTGGACGCTCACAATTTCCTTAAGAGGATGCATCAGGTACTGTTTTTTGCCTCAAGACTGTGATGGATATAGTGACTCTTTCACTGAACTGGTGACTGAAGGAGACATTAAATCCCAGACTTGAAGCAGTTAAATATGACATTTGACATGCAACAGCAACTGGCAAGCAACTGATCACCCACTGGCTTAGGGGTCTTGAGGTCAGTTTTTCCATGCATATTCTAGGGTCTGGAAAGCTGCCAGGACCACACCAATTTCATTATTACATCAATTTTTTTGGGAAAGTATTTATTTTTCTCTAATTTTTTTGGGAAAGTACTTATTTTCCTCTATCTACCCTGCACTGCTCTAAGCAAAACTGGAATGAAGTAGATATAATCCCAAGCCAAAATGTTTGAAAGTGAACTTCAAGTTCTTACTTTGGTTACTTTCTGACAATGTGACTTTTCTAGGACTTGGTTTCTTTTTTTGTAAAATGGATGTGAGAACAGATCCTGCTTGGGAGGGACATTGTGAGGGCTAAATGAGATGAGGCTCATGCATGGTTAAGTGTTCCATCCCTGAAACCCACTGCTGCATTAACTGAATGCTTATCCTCCATTGAGAGAGGCTTATGGTAAGGTTGTGCATTTGTGACATTAGTTAGTGTATGATAACAAAGACTCAGGATGCTTCTGTTCTGGGTGAACAGCCCTGGGCTTCACACAACTCCTTTGAATCTAATAATTCGGTGAAGCCAGTTGAAAGGAGAGATGCAGCCTGTTGAAATGGCCTGGGCATCTGGCAGGAGGGAAGACTGGGATTACAGTATGGTTACGGGGTCCACCTCTCTCTGCTTCCTTCACTCCTTTGGCTCAGGCACCGGAGCTCCTCTTTCTCCTTTTGGGGACAGGAGTCAGTTAGACCCAGCCATGCTTTGAACCCTGGCTATCTTCTCTGAACTGAGACACAAATCCAGGTGCTATGGGTTAAGAGTATTAAGATTGGCAAGTCACTGTTGGAATTCACTCAAAGGAGAGGCTCTCAGTTACTGTCTTTTCAAAACAAAAACTTGATACTGTGGGAAAGGGAAGGGAGGGATAAGGGTGGGTAATTGGGGGGGGCACTCCTGGGGGTAATTGTAATATCCAGAATCTATACACATTTTACATTATTTTGTTAAAAACTTGTATGGTTGTTCAAAAATTAAAAAAACAAAAAAAAACTTTTTTTTTTTAAAGAGAGGGAGATTGGGAGAGATAAAAAGATGAATCAATTTTATTTAGTTTTTCATCTGGATTTCTTTGCTCTGACACTTAGAGTTGTGTATGTGGTGCTGGGGTTCAAACTCGGGTCCTCACACATGCCAGGCAAGCGCAATACCACTGAGCTACCACTCCAGCCCTCTTTTCAAAATTTTAATCAGTTCTCTACTCCAGTATACCAAGACAATGATCAATTGCAAACTTAAGTGTTCCTAATTAAAATTTCATCTTTCATCAATAACTACTATTTAACTCTTAGGGTTTTGTTTTGTACTGGGGATTGAACCCAGGGCCCAGAGGTGCTTAACTATTGAGTCACATCCCTACCCTTCTTCTTCTTTTTCTTTTTTTCTTTTAAGACAGGATCTCAATAAGTTGCTGAGGCTGGTTTTGAACTTGTGATCCTCATTTCTTAGCCTCCAAGCCTTTGGGATTACAGGCCTGCACTACCATGCCTGGCTCTTATGTTCTTGTGAGTCTGAAATTTTTTACATGCCATTTATAAGTGAGACCATATGGTATTCATCCTTCTGTGCCTTCCCTATTTCACTTACCATAATGCCAATGATTCCATTTTATTTATTTATTTTTCCATATTTTATAGGTGCTTACAATTGTACATAATGGTGGGGTTCGTTGTTACATAGTCACACATGCACACAATATGACATTATAATCTGACCAATATCATTCCCCAATAATTCCCCTTTCCCTCCCTCCCTTCTTTCTCCTGGTCTCTTTCCTCTACTATACTGATCTCCCTTTGAGTCGCATGAGATTATGAGATTGCTGCCCAACTTTCTTTTCCTCTTTCCTCTCTGGTTTCCACATATGAAAGAAAACATAAGACTCTTGACTCTGAGTTTGGTTTATTTCACTTAACATAATGTCATCAAAATCCATACCTTTTCCTGTAAATGATATTTAATTCTTCTTCATGGCTGAATAAAACTCTATTGTATGTATGTATATATGTATATGGGTACACACACACATATGTATATATCTTTTTCTTTATCCATTCATCCATTGATGGACACCTAGGCTGGTTCCACAGATTGGCTATTGTGAGTTGCGCTGCTATAAACATGGGTAGGCTTGTATTGCTGTAGTATTATGACTTTAATTCTTTAGGAGAAATACTAAGGAGTGGACAGCTGGGTCATATGGTGGTTCCATGCCTAGTCTTTTTTTTTTTTTCTTTTCTTTCTTTCTTTTTTTAAATTTTTATTAGTGCATTATAGTTTTACATAATGTTGGGATTAGTTGTCACATATTCCTAGATGCACACAATTCAGCAATACAATTTGTTCAATATCCCTCCCTACCTGCACATCCCTCTACCTCCCTCCTCTCATCCCCTGATCCCTTGCCTTTCTTCTGGGTCCTATATTGTTCCTACAAAACCAAAATACAGTGATATAATTCTTATACCTATGAAGAACATTTTAAAATATATATGGCTATAGTATATACAGTGACATAACTGCTTGGAATGTACCTTGCTTTATCTCAGTTCCAACATTTCCCCTTCTCCTCCTTTCCTATCATCCTTGTTATTCTTCAAAATATTTGACAATGGGATTAAACATTTATGTTTTTGTACAGGTATGCAGCACAGCTTGTTCAAATATCTTATGAAGTATCTTCCATGCCTAGACTTTTTTTTTTTTTAAGAGAGAGGGACAGTGAGAGAGACGGAGAAAGAGAGAAACAACTTTATTTAGTTTTTCACATGGCCTTCGTTGCTCCAATACTTAGTTGTGTATGTGGTGCTGGGGTTTGAACCGGGTCCTGTACAAAAATAAAGTTATTTCCTATTAGGTCAACAAATGAAGGAAAATATTTTAAAAATACTACTGAGCATGTTAATAATGTCTGTTTTTATACAGTGATTTTTTTCATTCCAAAATTTCTTTAATGAAGATACATTATAGTAGTCTCCCTTTATTCTTCGTTTTGCTTTCCAAGGTTTCAACTACCTGGACTCAATCAAGGTCCAAAAATATTATGTGGAAAATTCCAGAAAAAAAATTCTGTTTTGAGTAGTGTGATGAAATCTTGTGCCATCCTGCTCTGCTCTGACCAGGACATAAGCCACTCCTTTGTGCGGTGCATCTACGTTGTTTGTGCTACCACCTATGAGTAGCCACCTCAGTTATCAGAGGAACTATGGTGGCATCTCAAGTAACTCTTATTTTCCTTAATAATGGCCCCAAAGTGTTCAAATAACTCTTATTTTCTTTAATAATGGCCCCAAAGCACAAAAACAGTGATGATGGCAAAAGAGAAGTCATAAAGGGCTTTAAGCTAAAAGGCGAAAGTTCTTAACAAGGAAGGAAAAAATTCATATGCTGGGGTTTCTAAGATGTAGGGTAAGTTAATACAGTTAATCTCTTACTATGCCTGATTTATAAACCAAACTTTATCATAGATACGTATATATAGGAAAAGTCATAGTGTACACAGGGTTCAGTAGGATCTGAGGCTTTAGGCATCCACTGGGGGGAGTTATCCCCTATGGATAAGGGAGGATTACTGTACTGGTTTTTTTTTTTTTTATTAATGGTTGTCACCCCTTATACTCTTTCATTTGACATTCATACAGCTACACCAGCTTCATTTTGACTGGTGTTTGTTGCTACACATTTTTGCATCTCTTTATTCTTTTTTTGTTTTATGAGGTGGAGTCTTACTATGCTGGTGAGGATAACATCCAACTCCTGGGTTCAAGGGATCCTCTTGCCTCAGCTTCCAAGTAGCTGGAATGACAGGCATATGCTACCATCCCCAACTACAGCATCCTTTTATTTTTAAACTTTCTGGGCCTTGTTTAAGTATGTCTCTGATATAATCTCAAAATCATACTGACCAGATATCTATTTTGTTATTATGATAAAACACCCATAACATACAGTTTACCATTTTAAGTATTTGTAAATGCACAATTCAGAGGCATTAAGTACAATCACAACATCGTGTGATCCGGACCAATATCCATTTCTAAAAGATGTCCATCCTCCCAAACAAAAACTCCACAGCTGTTGGACAATAAGTCACCATGCCCCCCCCCACCCCCCGTCCCCAGCCCCTGGTGACCTCTATTCTACTTTCTGCCTCTATAATCAATTTTATTTAGTTTTTCATGTGGCTTTCGTTGCTCTGACACTTTGTTGTGTACGTGGTGCTGGGGTTTGAACTTGCATACTCGCACATACCTGGCAAATTTCTGCCTCTATAAAGGTTTCTATTCCAGGTACCTCACTGAAGTGAAACATACAATAGGGTCCTTTTTTTTTTCCCTAACATTCTTTCTTTTTCAGGGCTGAGGACCTAATTTGGGGTCCTGCACATGCTAGGCAAGTGCTCTGCCAATGAACTAAATCCCCAACCCCTCTAACATTCTTTTAAACAAAGATTCGATTTTTTTAAATGGCTTTTTGCCATCTCAAAACTAGCTGACTAGTAATCAGAGAAATGCAAATGAAAACCCCATTAAGATATCACCTTACGCCAGTCAGAATGGCAAAGATGAAGAAAATAAACAACAATAGATGCTGGAGGGGATGTGGAGAGATAGGCACACTAACACACTGTTGGTGGAGCTGCAAACTGGTACAGCCCCTCTGGAAAGCAGTGTGGCGAATCCTCAAAAAACTAGGGATGAGCCCACCATATGACCCTGCTATTCCACTCCTGGGAATCTTTCCAGGGGACTTAGAATCAGCGCATTATAGTGACACAGCAATATCTATGTTCACAGCAGCTCAATTGCTGGACTATGGAAACAACCCAGATGTCCCTCACTGGATGAATGGATCCAAAAACTGTGGTACATTTTTACCATGGAATTTTACACAGCAATTAGAAACAATGATATTGCAGCCTTTGAAGGTAAATGGATGGCTATGGAAGAAATTATGCTGAGTAAAATCAGCTTAACCCAGAGAACCAAGGGTCGAATGTTTCCACTCATCTGTGGAGGCTGGGACTAGACCCTGGCCATTGAGAAAGTTGGTCTATTATCATGTGTTAAATCCAGATAAGATGTAAAGCTATACAACACAATCCTTTTTTTAGAGATATTGTGGGAAGGGAGGGATAAGGGTGGGTAATTGTGGGGGCAGTCCTGGGGGTAATTGTAATATCCAGAATCTATACACATTTTATATTATTTTGTTAAAAACTTGTATGGTCGTTCAAAAATAAAAATTAAAAAGAAAACTCGCTGAAATCACACGCACACTTGAATGCAAACAGAAAACTATCATTTTCTGTGACCACTTATTCTAAATCACTTAGGAAATACGGAACCATGCCTGCAGTGTCTTAAAATACTGCACAAATGAACTTCTCCACGAAGAGCACATTACCTGCTGAAAGGAGCACTGTCTGTCCGTCTCGAATGTGAGTTAGTAGTCCCTGTCAGGTTCTCAGGTCAAATGCTAACCAGACACGTGGAATCCTGGGGCTCCAGGAGTCATTCAGCCGCCCTGAGACCTGCCCTGGGGTCCCGTGGGGACAAATCTCCGCTTCCTCCTCCAGGGAGGATTTGGGTCCTGGCACTTTCTGTTCAGTCAGACATCATCTGACCACAAACTCGAGGAAAGGGGGTCTTCTTTCCTCTCCCACGCGCACCCCGGGTGATGGCCCCCGCTCAGCATGTCGAGGTGCGTCAGGCCACTCCACCGCACAGAAGTCCTTGCTGGCAAGCCCCTCGCGGCCTCCGCTGAGAGACCACTCGAGAGACAAGCGAGCAGGGCTAGAGATGTGCTGGCACCCTTCCCTAGCAAGCGTGCGGGCCTGGGTTCCACCCCAGCGTCGCGCGGAAAGCTGGGTGAGCGCGGAAGTTGCCCGACGGCCTGGGCCCCGCCCCCAAGCAGTCCCTAGGCCAATCAGGACCAGACGGCTAGACGGCCACTCCCACTCCCCCGCCCCACGAGAAGGAGCGTCCGCATCACGCACAGCCTTCTGGCGCCGCCTCTGGCAGAGCTGGGTAATGCAGATCGCTAGGGGTGGGGAAAACCACCTGCTGCTCAAAGCACCCCTGAACCAGGGCCACGTCCTCCAGCTGCACAGATGTTCCCCAGAATCCCTCCAAACCCCAACGTTAGCTCCTGTGTCAAAATAAAAAACAGGTATAGGAGGCAGCTCAGCGGTTAAGCGCCCCGAGTTTAGTCCCCAGCATCAACACCAATTTAGGGGATGCGGCAATAATGGTTCTAAGATTCAGAAAACAGAAGCATCGGAAATAAACAACATATCAATCTATTTGCACAGTTGAGGAACTAGGGAAAGCAAGAGCAAGTTGGCTCCAAAGGTAGC
This sequence comes from Aplodontia rufa, assembly GCA_004027875.1. Classification (NCBI taxonomy): domain Eukaryota; kingdom Metazoa; phylum Chordata; class Mammalia; order Rodentia; family Aplodontiidae; genus Aplodontia; species Aplodontia rufa. Next base: position 14,710 of record PVKS010003419.1, on the reverse strand, counting down.
AGAAGGAAATCAATGAAACAGAGACTTGAAAAAAATAAAGATCAATGAAACTGTAAGCCTTCTTTTTTTTGAAACGGTACACAAAATTAACAAAAAACTCTAGCTAGAATTAAGAAGAGAGGCAGCCCAAATATAATTATAAATTAAAGAGAAGACACCAGAAGCGATCATAATAGACCATGCAAGAGGGGACTCACCTTCTCTGCTAGAAGCTCCCTTCATCCAGTGGCTTCCACAGGAACTCAAGTCCTATGTCCAGGACCCCACTAGGGCCTTTTATTGGTGAACTTAACCTCTCTCTCCCTGGTTTGGCCCTGTTACCCCTCTTTCAACTATTCAGAGTTTGACTTAATTATTGCAGAGAAGAGATTTGGATTGGTGATATTTCTCCCATTGACTTGATCTAAGTCAAATTCTGACTATCTTTTTCTTTAATAGGGAGATGCCATTAAATTACCATCACTTTATATTAGATTATACCTACCACACTACTTTCACAAGTTTATTTTAGAGATTTAACTTCATTTGTGAGAAAGGATGGCTCCCCTGGTATATGTGCTACAGTTAAGGCTTTGTTTATAATCCCAAACTAGATTATTCAATATTATTACATCTGTGACTTTACAAAAATGGTATAAATTCTTACATATCAAAATTAAAGGTGAAAGATGTGTGAATTCCATTGAGAAAATTTAGAGAATTATTTACTTCTATTTGCTCATACCTGATGTTGAAAAATTTTGAGAATTCCTGTGAATAAACAAAAATGATCATCTTCTAATGGGTTTAAGGCACATTATAGGGCCAATGAATGAGCTGAGCTAGAGGACGGGGAGCATTTTCCCATAGTGCCTATGTGATCAGGTGGTGAATTATGTTTTCTCCATTGACATCCATCTGGAGTCTTTTCCTATTAATCCCCTTCTATGTACTGGGCTCTTCACAGCTTTGTTTTAGAATTTCATGTACTTTGAATATAATCTCATTATTTCCCCATCTTTGCAATTAACCACATATTAAATGAATTTCCTGTTTCATATTTTTTCTTAAAAAAAGACCTAATTTTGGTCTTCTTCAACCATGACTCCTTACAGGATGAATAACACAGAGAAAGAGAGTCAGATCTTGACCAAAAAGATTGATTTGTCTGATGGGGTCATGGAAGAGATAAAGTTAATTCAAGTAATTGGATTAACTTGCATTGATTTTTTAGAAAAAAAATCTGTGTTTACCAATTTCAAATATTTTTGAGGTAAAATATATCTCATACTAAATGAGTTTATTTTATTTTTTTCAGTTCTGGGGACAACTCAAGGCCTCACTTGCGTTAGGCAAGCACTCCACAACTGAGCTATAACCCCAGCTTAATATGCATTTATTTAAAGCTCAATCTGTAATACAGTTTAAAATTTTCCATCTAGAAATGTCTGGAGATTCAAGAATAGTGGGAAATGGGTAGAGCTGATATTCCAAATCAGGAATGGGATTGCTTTTTACTCTCAATATGTTAGATTTGACTCCTTTTTACTGTGGGCTTTTATGATCAATGAAAATATTTGTGGAGGAGTATAATTTTTGCTCATTCAACTTGTTTTCAAAAATAGACAATCAAAGTTTGTGGGGCTGGGATTCAGTTTTTTAAACAAAACATGCACCTTAAACAACACACCTGGCATTGTAAAATACACTTGTCTAGACAGCAAAGAGTGGGCCCCATAGGATGGCTTCTGCCCATTCTAAAAATTCTTCCGAGCCCGGTGCCTTGGGAATGTGGGGATGCACATCTTGCCTTCCATTTTGTCAGTGTGAGCTGAGAGGTTCAAACTTGGATTGACGGTTCTCAGATTCCTACCCAGAGTCCTCCAAAATGGGAACCCGGAAGAGGTATGTCACCATTGAGGCTGTGTCTTCAAATGCACAGGTTAACTCTTATTCAACCTATTGTTTTCATCCCACCCCACTCTGATTTCTGTACAGATTTTGAAATGTGTTTTATGATTTTATCATTCCATTTGTATGTTTGATTCTTCCCTCCAGCTTATATAGCTTTCTAATTTAGAAAAATATACATTTTCTAATGTCAACGTCGTCTGCACCCTTCAAGAGGGTAAATACACGGGAACACACCCAGCTGCTTTCATTGAATCAGAAGAATCTCTGTATCACATGTGGCAATAGATATCCCACAAATGCTTCTGAATGTAGATGTCAAGATACAAAAGCCTGCTGGTCCCCTGGGAGGGGAGTGGGATAGGGATTCACAGACTATGACTATGTTTGGGTCTCTATAAGGCAGATGAGACTCTGTCCCCTGGCCCTGCAGGATCTAGTGGGGATCAAGCAGGAATCTGCCTGATAAGACCTGGTGTAGCCGGTACATGTTCTCAGCCAGGCAGCCCTCCAGCTGCTCAGACAGTGGCTTAGATCAACAGTCCCCAAACATGAGAGGACGCCAACTTCCTACACTGACTAGCCCAGGGGGCCACTTGACCAGTTAATTAGCATTATGTGCTCAATAGGGAGTGATCACAAGGACAAAAGTTAATTCTTGGAACAGCCATCAAGTGGCAGTTGGTTTGGAATGTCCGAGCCAGGCTGGAAGCCACAGGGTTGTCAACTGCTCATCACCAGGCTCACTGAGAGGCAGTTAACAGTGAGAAGATGCTGGGGTAGGATGGCTACTAGTGTGGACCTCCCCTTGTCCTTCAGAGAGGCTTCATTTGGATGAAATTTTCATATTTCAGGTCAGGAATAAAATTTAAAAAGAGATGATAGGATTTTAATACTTCTTTTGGCTCAGAGTTTTTGAGACATCATCCTGTCCTAGGAAACCTTGGGGTAGCATTTGAGAGTGAGACGAGCTCTTGGTTCGTGGATTTGAGACATCAACTAGAGCACTCAGGTATCCAGGGATCTCTGTCCCCAAGAAAACAACTCCACTCCTATCTCAGATCCATCACCCATCAGTGTTGTGAATCTGGGAAAATCACTTAAAATCTCCAAATTCCAAATCCCTAAATGGTAAATTTTGGGTAAGAGTCACCACTCTGTCCATATCTTGGGTCATATTTGGGGTCACAGGAAATAACAGGTATTTTCCATGAGCTGCAAAGATTACGCCCATGTGAAGGATAAAGAACAGACTTTCATCCTCCACTGCTATGCAGCCATGACTGTGTGCCACCACTTTCAAAGGTCTAGCTTATTCTTCCAGACATTTAATGAGTGAACACTTGAGGGCACTTACGAAGCACCTGTCTTCTCAAGACTTTGTCTATGCCTAATTATTGGTAGCCTTTTAACATGAGATAGGCCAGATGGACATTTCCACATCTCCAAACATGGAAATGAGGCACAGAGGGGTCTGTTTAACTTTCTCAGGTGTGCACAGCTTCTGTGCAGGATTTGAACCCAGGCCATGTGGCCCCAGCCCTGTGCTTTTGGCCCCTGTTCTCCTGCCTTTCTATGTGATCTCACTTCCGTAAAGGCATTTTCTTACATGATAAAGTCTGTTTGGTTTTAAATTCACACCAAACTGCCCTGTCTTCTTGAAGCCCAACTCTGACTTGGGTGCTTTGCTACCCCAATGGTGAAAAATGAGATCAAAAGTTTGAACTCTGGGGCTGGAGTGGTGGCCCAGTGATTGGAGCACTTGCCTGGCATGTGCAAGGACCCAGGTTTGACCCCAGCACCACATGCACAACTAAGTGTTGGAGAAATATAGACCAGATGAAAATATAAAGTTGTTCCCCTCCTTTCTCTTGCTTAAAAAAATGTTTGAACTCTAAGAACATTCAAATTCCTCTATTCTAACTATACTGAAATATACTTTGCATTGTTGTTTCCTATAGTCATTTGACTGTACAAGAGAACATAAAACACGACTTCATTTTACTATCATTGGCCACCCTCTGATAACTAGTGTTCTAGTCTCAAGTTCTATGAGATCGATCTTTTTTGTATTCCATCTGTAAGTGAGATTGTACAGTGTTTATCCTGACTCACTTCCCTTCACACATAATGTCATCCAGCTCCATCCATGCTGTTGCATATGATGGAGTTATTCTCACCACACAAACCCAAAAGTAGAAATATTGAAGGTGGTGGGTGGGGTACCATTGCATAATGTATACATGTAGGGAAACTTCACATTGTCCCCCCAAAATAAATGAAATCATCACATGCTGATTAAAAAAGTTTGAACAGTGAATCAATGATTACTACTTACCCTATGATCTTCTGTCAACAGCTCTCTCTGTTGTAATACATTTCCCAATACCTTGCCTTCATGACCTGGTTGGTTGCTCCATGGTCAAGATACTCTCCTGATTGCCACAAGCTGTGGTCCAGAGGAATTGGCTTTTGGCCATCATCCAGTGTGCACCCTTCCGAGGAGTCAAATGAAGGTATGGTGGAGATTCAGTCATTGAATTCATTCACCGATAATGATTTTAGTTTATTTAGAGTTCCATTCTGTATTCTTCTTTTATTTGATGTGTACAAATTTAAATTCATTAACTCAGTCAGAATTCTTAAAACTCCACAAGTCAAGATCTATTTATAACTTAAAGTCTTGTACACTCTTCATAGTAAACTATGCCTCAAGTAAATGCTCACATGTGTAGCCGATTGTTGGACATGAACTGAAATATTTCTCTTCCTGCTACAATGATTCCAGATTTAAAACTAATGAGTAGAAATTATTTAGAATAATTTTAGATTAAAATAATAATAAAACAGACAGGGCAGAATGTTCTCAAATCCACTTCATAATACCTGTTTCCTATATATATAATTTTTGGCATGGTACATTTGTTACAAAGGTTGTACCAACATGGATAGGTTATCATTAGCTACAGTTCAGACTTTTCATTATGGTTCATTTCAGTGTTGCACAGTTCTGAGGTCTAATGTCATTTGTCACCATTAAAAATACATAGAGTTTGGGGCTGGAGTGGTTACGGTGCTTGCCTGGCATGTGCAAGTATGCAAGTTCAAATCCCAGCATCACGTACACAACAAAGTCTCAGAGCAACGAAAGCCATGTGAAAAACTAAATAAAAATTGATTCTTTCTGTCTCTCTCTCTCCCTGTCCCCTCTTTCTTAAACACACCCACACACACACACACACACACACACACACACACACACACACATTTTGCTGTGTTGCTGCAATGTGCTGATTCTAACTCCACTGGAAAAATGTCCAGAAGAGGGATAGCTGGATGGTATGATGGGTCCATCCCTAATTTTTTGAGGGTTCTCCACACTGCTTTCCAGAGGGGCTGTACCAGTTGCAGTTCCACCAACAGTGTGCTAGTGTTCCTATCTCCCCACAACCCCTCCAGCATCTGTTACTGTTTATAATCTTCATTTTTGCCAGTCTTACGGGAGTGAGGTAAAATCTTAATGTAGTTTTCATTTGCATTTCTCTGATTACTAGTGATTTAGAACACTTTCTTATGTATTCATTGGCTTGCTCAATGTCCTCTGTTGAGAAGTTTCTATTAACTCTTTGGCCCATTTATTGATTAGGTTGTTTGTGATTTTGATATTGAGATTTTTGTGTGAAAGGTGGTCAACCTCATGTATTAGACCCAGCAAAGACATAGTAACACATTATCTAGGGCAATCATAGATATATATTAGGAAGGAGGGAAAGAAGGAAAAGGAAGGTAGAATAGGGAGGGATCCAGGGGATGAATCTGATTTAAGAATATATGCATATCATATTGTTAATTTGGATGCATTTTTGATTGTACAATAACTAAATTTCTTAATAAAAATACATAGAAATGATGGATGGAAGCATCTTGGCCTGGTCCTTTCCTTTTTGAAGTTACTTATTATTTGTTTAGTTTCTTTAATAAATGGAGGCCTATTCAGATTATTTTTCTCCTTTGGTAAGTTTTAGTCCTTTTTTCCATTGAAAGAATTGTTCTGTTCTCTTCATGTAATCAGACTCATTGATAGAGGGTTGTTCAAAGTATTCCTTTATCATCATCATTTAATATCCATGGAATCGGTAATAATTTCTCTTTCATTTATATTGTTGGTACATGTGTCTTTTCTTTCCTGTGGGGTTAACCTAGCTAGAAGTCATCCAATATGCTGCTCATATGAGAGAACTAGATTATGTGTTTGTTGAATTTCTCTGCTAATTTCCCATTACATTGATTTCTGCCATAATAGCTCCTTGATTTTTCTTCTGTGCGCTATTACACCCTTCTTCCCCACCTAGTTGAAGCTTAGATTTTTGAATTTTCCATACTGCTGTGTGCTATGCTACAAATTTCCCCTGCATATTGCTTTCACTGTGTCCCACAAATTTCACAAGGTGAATTTTAATTTCCTTTGTTCAAAATAGGAAATAATTTCTCTGTAGGGTTCTTCTTTGACCTGTGTGTTTTATAGAATGTGTTGTTTAAACTCCAAATATTTGGGAGTTTCCCAGTTCTCTTTTTGTTGCTGAATTCTAATTTAATTCCATATTGATGTAAGAGCATATTTTGTATGATTTGTATTCTTTTTATTTATTTATTTTGTATTTTTTTTTTAGAGAGAAAGACAGTGAGAAAGAGAGATACAGAGACAGAGAGAATCAATTTTTATTGAGTTTTTCACATGGCTTTTGTTGCTCTGACATTTAGTTGTGTACGTGGGTGCTGGGGTTTGAACCCATGTACTTGTGCATGCTGGGCAAGCGCCCTAACCACCGAGGCACCACTCCAGCCCCTGTATTCTTTTTAAAATGTCAAAGTGGGTTGTAGGACCCACAATGTGGTTATCCTGGGAATGTCTCGAGTGACCTTGAGAAGTGTGTTCTCTCATTGTTGAGTGAAGTGATGTCTAGATGCCAATTAGGTCCAGTTGATTGGTAGTACTTTTATTAGTTTCCTAGGGCTCCCAGGACCAAGGACCAGATTGGTCAGCTTGAAATAGCAGAAGTGTATTGTCTTGGGGTTCTGAAGGCTGGGAATTCCTAATGAAGGCTTAGGTAGGACCATGCTTCCTCGGAAATCTGTGGGGAAGTATCTTTCCCTGCCTGTCCTAGCTCTTGCAGGTTCGCTGGCCATCTTTTACTTTACTGACTTTACTCCATCTTCACTTAGTCCTCGTCCCTCCCGGATCTCTCCCCTGATTTCATGATCACAGCAGTCATGTTGGAAAAGGAGCCTGCCTGATTTCAATGAGACATCACCTTAACTGAGTCTATCTCCAAATAAGGGGAAGCCTTGAGGGACTGGTGTCAGGGGTTTAACTTATATTCAGTGGGACAAAATTTGACACATAACAGAGCTGTTGAGCTCAACTCTATGCCTCCTTATTTTCTTCCTGATGGATGTTAAATTCTTTGAAATGGGTGTTGAACTCTTCCACTGTGACAGTGGATTGCTCTATTTCTCATTGTTGTTGCATCCATATTTTTCTGTTTTTAATTTCTTTCCTGGTCCAATCCTTCTCCTTCTGTTTGTCCACGAAGAAATCTGTTTCAGCAGCACCTAAATCGGTGCTTTTAACCATCTATCTCCATCCACCCTGTCCCCATGTTTATACCAAGGAATCTCCCTGAGCAATTCTTCAGCAACACCAGTGTCCTGACAGTTACACTATTTTCTGCTAAATTTCCTTGAGGTCCTGATGGAGGTGATTCTATTTGACAAAGGAAAGGACCAGGCTCAATCTGTTGCTGAGATAAGGTGGTCCTTCTTTGTCTAAGATATAAATACTGTTTCTGTGGTTTCTCCATTTTCATTTAAATTCAGACATGAAAAATTGACCCTATCCATTAGAGTTGACCTATCCAATTTCCCTTATGGAGGAATGTCAACGGCAAGTCTGTTACCAAATGATGCCCAATTCAAGACGACATTCAACGGAGACAGCATCAGTTGCCACTGGTAGCAAGCCTTTTCTTCAGTAGCGCTTTTTCCGGGTTGAACAAGAATTTTGTGTGTGCCAATCAAAATGGATTTGCCAACTCTCTCATTCAAAACTCCTGTCTTTTCTGCAAGTGCCCTCTGGGCTTTATTTTGGGACCATCGCCTCCATCACTGTGTCCCACCCAGTTTTCTAATGTCAACGCAGTGAACCAGTGCACACAGGACTCTGCACGGTTTGTTCCTCACAGTGTCTTCCCTTCTGTAACTGGACGGTGGAGTTTGCAACAAGCGAAAGCTGTACGTGTTCTCAACTCTGTCACGTGCTGAGTAAAAATCTAAGTGCTGAAAAAGGTTGGACTTTCTTGGCTATTTTTCTCTAGAAAGCCTCCTAATTCCAGATTCCTACTGGAAAAGGGGATAGGGATTAGAGAAAAGTGGATAATCCACTGAAGAATTCTGACCACCTACCACTTTTCCAGAAAATGGTGTAGCTCAGCTTCTGAGTGGGCAAGAGGAGCCATAGGACTGTGTCCTTAGGGCACGACATGTACTTGAGTGTTTACTTTTTTGAGAATAATTATTTCATACTGATACGTTGCCTTTACCTGGAAAGTCAAAGGCCCCGTTTCCCATTTCTCTCCTGCTCCTCTCCTTTGTCTTACACTCTTGCCCCATGTCCACATCAATATTCCTGAATTTTTCATAAGCAACATGATGAGTCTACTAACAGTCACTCTGTGTCCTCCTAGTTCCTTCAAAGGACTTGGCAGATCCATTCCTCATGACAAGGTAGATAAGGAGGACCTGTCTTATGCTCTGGTAAGTCTACTTCTTTTTGTGAAAATACAAGTGTTTTTTAAAATTTTCTATTGTATTAAGATATGGTAATCTGAATATGTATATTAGAGTTGTAATATACAATTTCCTTGGTTGGGGGAATTTCAAGGGAGAATTTGTTGCCAATTGAGACTTCATTGAAGGCAAAATTTAAAAAAATGACAGCCTCAGGTGTACATTGTATAATAGCATCCTCTTTCCTCAGCAAGAGTTTTCCCTCCTAGCAAAAGAGTTTTGTATTTGTCAGCAAAAATAGACTTGAGACATCCATCCGCCATGAAGAGCTTGTGTATTTTTACAGGCGTAGGTTTGCTCTGTTCTTGTCTTTGGGTTCACTTGACTTGACCACTGGTTTTCTAACATTACCAAGTGAATAAAAGTCCTGTGCACACAGGACAGATTTTGGTCTAATTTTCATAGTGACACACTTTCTGTAAGTACAGTTGGATAGTGTGTATCGTGGAACCACTCACTTGTGGATAGACAATCTAGATGTTGAGAAGGGTCCCACAGTCTTGTTGGCTTTAGCATACAGAGTCCTAGTGAGTGATTCAAGCTTCCTGCTGTGGATGAGGATATGTGGTGTAGAAACTGATTTTCCAGAGGGAGAACTATGACCATTCTCCGTAGTCCATGGAAACCACTGTGCTCCCTTTAGGTGGTGTGGGGTTGGGTACATGGGGATGATGTGTGTCTGTGTATGCATCCATGTGGTGCAATCCTGAGCGTGCCTTGGGTGTGAGATTTAGGGTTTTTGTTTGTTCCTCTAGAAATATATTCCCCTATCTCACCATGTCATTGTTCCCAACCCCATCACCACAAGAGTATGATTGTGGATGCATATAAATTGATCTAAGTGTAAATTTGATTATGTGAAGTTCTTTGCATCAATTAACATGGAGGGAATATCTCATCTAAACCCAGGTCAGTCTTCACAGGGCTTGACAAGGACAAAGTTGTGCCTTGTAATCCCTACTAATGGACCAGCAGTAACTTCATTTAGTAATGAACTTCACCTGTCAGTCGGTTGCTATGTTTGCTCCTGGCCCTGGGTTTGTTCATGAATCTTCACTTAGGACACTTTTCTCACTCACGTGCCTTTTCTGTAAAAGGTGTCAGAATTCATGGTCCACAACCCATCTTCAGCAGGGAGTGCTAAGCAGGGCCCTTCTTTTGCAATGACCCCCAGGGCCACTAACACGCTGCATCCAGTTCTGGAAGGAATCTGAGGCAGGAGGGCAGACTTTGGGGTTGGCCCTCAGATGTGCGCTCCCTGGAGCTAGGTCAGGGCCAGTTTCCATGTTTCACCTGCGTCTGGAATCTAACAACTGGTCATGGTTAGTTCAAGGTTGTGTGACCCAGAAACAGGTTTAAATTGGAGGGAGTCAACCTGCAGCACATGGAGCTGCAGAGCAAAGAGCTCCAGTGCAGGGCGAGCTCGGTACAGCCATAGGAGCTGGTCCAACAGTCCAGGTGGTCCTGGCTGCTCCCTTGTGTGGCCTGGAAGACGTCACTTTGAAAGCATCTCTGCAATGTCTTCACACACTGTGAGCCACAAGTGGTATGTAGGTCCTTCTACTCTTAGGCAGATCCTGGTCCTGGCTTTTCATAGTCAGGGCAGGGCCTGTGTCCTCCTCATCCCTGAGCTCAGCCCTGGGCTGCTTTTCTTAGACCCCATGAGCATCTGATGAATATTCCCTTGTGCAGAGATCATGCTCAGGTGTGGAAAGGATTCCTCCTCAGCTTGTCCAGCCTGACGTGCCCCACGTTGAGCCAGGTACCCCACAGGCTCTAATCCAGGATTGGGGGCATGACAGTAGATTTGTCACTCTGCACCCGGTTTTCTTATCATTTCTAGATAGGGTGTCACATTGGGAGCCATGTAGGCCTGAAGTTGACTTCATTGATGGAGTGTTTCCAGGACATAACAGACGCCTGGCCCTGTGCAGGTGCTCAGGGACTATATGTAAGTCAGTGAGTGTATCAGGCCAGCACGAGAAAACCAAGGGAAGGGATGCCATATCTCCCTCATCTTTGGACTCTAGGTCTTTGCCCTCCAATGAGACCATGACCATCACTACATGGATGTGTACTGTATATTTAAATTAATTTAAATAAAGAAAAAGAATTACTTAGAATCTCCGCCCACTAGCCACATTTCAAATGCTCACATATGTGCATGTACCAGATGCATAATGCATAGTGAACATTCCCATCCTCCATGGGTACCTGCTCTGGTCCAGCACTGGATTCATAACCACAGAATGTGTTCATTCAGCTGCGATTCCAGGTTGCTACCTGTGGAGAAGAGAGCAACATGGGCCAGTGGAAGCACGAAGCTGAGATGGGATTCCTTCAGCTTCTCTTTTTCACTTGAAGGCCTGCAGCTGATTGCAGTGCCTTATTATTATTATTCTTTTTTAAGATTGAAGGACAGTGAGAGGGAGTAGGGAGGTAGAGAGAAACATTTTTCATTTAGTTTTTCATGTGGCTTTTGTTGCTCTGACACTTCATTGTGTACATAGTGCTGGGGTTTGAACCCATGTATTTGCACATGCCAGGCAGGCACCATAACCACTGAACCACTGCTTCAGCCCCTGCAGTACCTTATTAAAGGCCTCTGATTCCACAAAACCCAGGCAGAGTTTGAGAATCCAGAGGGCAGATCATCAAGATCCTATGTGATCTAGTGCATTTATTCACTTTCCATTGCTATAACTAAACACCCTAGGATGGGGACATTATAAAGCAGAGATGTATTTAACTTAGAGTTGTGGAGATTTGACAGCATGGTGCTTGCATTTACTTGGTTTGCTGAAAGCCCCCTGGGGCTCTGTCACAATACTGTGGGTGATATTAAGGTGGGTGCATATGTGAGAGGCAGATATCACATGGTGAGGCAGGAAGTTGGGGGGGATGGTAAGGGTTCAGAGGTCTAGTTTGCTTGTTTTAAAACAGTTGTCCCTTGAGGGCACTAACCAGGGTGTGAGGAAATGACATGACTGACTCCCTCTCAGGGTGGTGTCCTTCATCACCTTCCACCAGGCCCCGCGTCTCAGAGTTCACACCACTCAACATGGCCAAACTGGGGACAAAGCCTCAAGCACATGAACCTTTGTGGGCAAAACGCATCCAACCATGCCATCCTCAAGGGGTGTAGAAGGAAGGGGCGAGACACTCTCAATTAGCATTGTTGCTGACGTTCGTGTCTCTAAAGATTGGATCATCAGCAGAAGGTAAAATTTGAGCTGTGAGGAGCCTGCAGGTAGGTTCCTGGGAGGAGTTGGGATTGCCTGTTTTTATTTGGAGGCTGAGGTGTGGGGGATCAAAGAAAGAAACAGGAAATGGGTATTGTTTTCCTGTTTTGAGGTCGTAGGAATAAGAGCTCGTTGTTTACTGGCCCTGAACATACAATGTGTACCTTTTTTCTTTGCTGGTTAAGCACAGGCTTTCCCTATAATAGCTGCTTCCTCCTACTTCTGCCTCTTCCAAACACCTAAGTGCTTGGATTTAAGTGGTCAGCGCCTTTCAGGAACTGTGGAAAAGATTTTGATCTAGGCTTTGGGTACTGAACCACAGTGGAAGGCATCTGGTGGGACACCCTCCCTCGAGGTACAGAGTGAAGCTAGAAGCAAAGTTCTTCTTAGTTGTGCCGGGTGGTGCATCAGACATTGATCTTCCTCTCTGTGTATTCAGGCCTTACAGCACTACTTTTTCTGTCCTCTTGTCCACTCCCGGTTTCAAGGACAACCTCAGGTCTGGGGGAGTATTCTCTGGGCTTCCTACACAGGAAATCAATAAATGCTCAGAAAATCATGAAGACAGCAGTGACTTCTTGCAGAAATGTCCCTTCCTCAAATATAGTGGTGACATTTGGGCTGGAAAAGAGTGCTGGAGATCCTAGACCCGTTCTGACTCTAGGCTGTAGAACCCCAGAAGCAGCAGGGGCCCAGCCTCTCACTTTGACTTAAACTCTGTTCTTCCTTTCCCAAGGTCACCATCACCATCACCAACCTCATGCATGCGGAAGCCTGTTTCACAGATCCTAAGGATGAGGATAACGGCACCAGCAATCTGCATGTAATTTATTTCCTCTTCATATCTACCTTAAAGTCTATTTCTTACCTATAAATTCATGTTTGCAGCACTTCCATTCCCTCTGTGCCATTTTTTAATACCTTTTCCTGAAGGTGCTGGTCACATCCAGGTACTTGAGGCCCTTGGATCTTCAAAGCCCTTTGAATCTCTGTAGAGCTCCTCACCATCTTTCTGAGCCTTGCCCTGGTTTCTTCACCACTGCAAATTGTGCTGAGCAACCCCGTATGGCCAGGCAGGGTGCTGGGGTTGTGGTCAGAGAAGCCAGGTCCCTCCTTGTTGGAGGGGGCCTAGAGATTTGTGGCTCTGTTGTGGGGATCCCACACCTGGCTTCTCCCCAGTGGCTCTGAACATGCACAGTATCTCTCTTCCTTTTAACTGTCAAGATTACACAATTAAAAAATAATTCTTCCCAGCAGGTATCTAGCTCCAGGAATCCTATTCTGAATTGAAAAGAAAGGATCAAGGAACTCAAAGGGGATGAAGAAGAGAAAATGTGAGTGTGGAGTGAGCGAGAGGGAGAGCAGAAGTAAAATAAGTGCACTTGTTCTCCATTCCTTCCTAAATTTCCCCCATCCTTTTTCTGTTTTTTTTTTTTTTTGCCATATTGAATCAATATGTATTTCTAGAGTAATTTTTATGGGGTACTGGGTTTTGGACCTAGGTGTGCTGAGCCACATCCCCAAGACTTTCAAAAAAAAATTTTTTTTTAAATTTTGAGATAGGGTCTCACCAAGTTGCTGAGGGCTTCAATAAGTTGCTGAGGCTGGCTTTGAATTTCTGATCCTTCTACTTCAGCCTTCTGAGCAGCTGGAATTACAGGTGTGCACCACGGCACCCTAACTTAATATTTATTTCAAAACATGCCATGTCAAAGTAAAATAAAACGAAAGGGTCACTCCTCACTTTCGTCAATGATATCGTGTGAGAATAGCTTTTTACAACTCCCTCCCATTTTTCAGCATAAGTTACAGATATGTGGGCTGCTGATTACCTGAAAGCATTTCTCTATTCAGATCCATAATCCAAGTGCTCTCTGAATATTCTCACAAGAAGTGGGAAGTGGAGGAGGAGGAAGAGGATAGAGTGGAGTGAGGGTTTCCCAGCTAAGGGGTTTTTACCAATAAGATCAGGAGGTATGAGTTATTTTTGTTGCTGTTTCATCTTTGTACTGTGTGAAGTAATGCTTACCACACAAATTCAGCAGGCTTTTTCTGTGCTGTAACTCAGTAAATTTCCCCCTGCAATCAATGTGCTTACACAGCAATATCACAATAGCTAGTAAAGATTAAAAGTGTGCATTCCTTGTATGTTCATTTACAGTATTTAAAAGGAAATATATTTTGCTGTGGTGACAAACTCTGAATAGATTCAACCAAATATCTAAAAATTGAAAGTGTGAAAGGAGGACAGAGAAACAAACATCACCAAAGAAAAAAATAATAGTAGCTTAAATATAAAACTAAATCAATAGTTTATTACCAAGTTAATAAAAACCAAAACCAGTGTGAAAGATCCAAAACTTAAAAACACTAAAAAAATGCATAAATCCACAAAGTATTGGCTTTTATTTCCTTTCTCTCCTTTCCCTCTTCAGTGTTCCTATTGGCCTGTAGGAGCATACAAAAATTATTTTCATCTTCTATTTGACCTCAAATGTCCAGAGTAGGGGCTGGAGCGGTGGCTCAGCATTTGGAGCACTTGCCTGGCATGCGTGGGGATGAGTGTTCAAATCCCTACACCACATATACAATGAAGTGTCTGAGCAACAAATGCTGCATGAATTCCTCCACTGGTTGTTGTTGTTGTTGTTGTTCCTCTTCTTCCTCTTCTTCCTTCTTCCTCTTCTTCCTTCTTCCTCTTCTACTTCCTCCTCCTCCTCCTCCTCCTCCTC